>VUJU01000227.1:0-138271 GCA_009835225.1 Aphis craccivora
TTATTACTTATTACTTAACCATGAGAATGAGACAATATTCACAAATGACAAATCAAAAACAAATCAAAGTAAGCTCCAAAAAAAAGAAATTGTCAAAGTTGGTAAAAACATAAAATAAACGTAACAAAATACAAATGTACATATTTTTTTTATAATTAATTATTATTTATTATCACTATAGTAATATCACTATTCTGTGGTGTTATCCTAATATCCTATAAAAGAACGTAGTTCGTACTACTAACAGGCAGAGTGCAGTTACATCGCATGTGTACGAACCCCGCACAACTTTGTGTCCGCGATTTTCTCCGTAGTGTCCAGTCCTGTGTAGTAGTTCATGGATTATACAACCAAAGAACAACAAAGTCCTCCGATTATCACCGTCTAACTTTTGAGCGCATGCGCTGTTACTCTGTTATTAACATGATAAGCTGTGCAGTTCTAAAAATGGAAAGTTCGGTGTCCACACTCCACAGATTTATTTATTTTATTAGCTGTAGAAAACAATTAACAATTATGTGACAGTAGTGGGAAGTAGAATGCCAGTGGATTTGTCGTGGTGAGGTAATAAATTTCCCTGAAGAGATTATTATGTACAATTATTATTATTTAATCTTGTGACAAAATTAGATCCAATGTTCATTATTAGGTCACTGGGTCATTTTGCAAACTAGTTGAAATGACTAAATGTATGATGTGTTTAAATTGGTTTTGTTTTTTTGGGTATCTTAAAGGTCGGAGTGGATATTCTACCATTGGCGGTCATTCCAGGTCATTTGTTAACGTTGTGGACAATAACCCCAGCATACAAGTAGAACTAGTTATGTGTGACAACTGTTCTAAATTGTCTACGGACAGGGATGAAGATAAAACTGCAGCCATGGTGTCACAGGCAGAGATTTGGCAGGAGGATAAAAAATTCACAGTACCTATTATTAATTTATTTTATATAGATTACAATTTGTCATTATAACGTGTAGTACTTAGTTCTACTACAAAATTTAATTCCATGTTTTTAGGTGTATAAAGTTGTAATTTGGTCACGGAATGAATCTTGGCATGTTTTTAGACGTTATAATGAATTCTACAAACTTAATGAACTACTGAAGAAACAGGTTAAGTTAAAATTTTTTATCATTAATTTTGGTTGATTTATTGATTCATAATTTTTATTTTGTAGGTGCCAGACTTAAGTTTAAAAATACCTGGTAAGAAATTGTTTTGTAACAACATGGATCCCTCATTCATTGCCTCTCGCCGGGAAGGTCTTGATCAATTTGTACATGATTTAATGCATCAAAACAATTTACTAAGCATGTAAGCTTAACTAATTATTACTTTATATCGTATTATAAAAATATATTTATACTCAAAATATTTAAATTGCAAACGCTAAAAATAGGTAAACTAAAAACTTACTAGAATGACTGAATCAAACATTTTTTTTTTAATGTGCTCTATTATTATTAATTACACTTTCATAATAGTGCATGTTAATACTAAACATTAGTGGTTTATCTGTGTGTTATGGTGCAGTCATACCCATTCATTAACCCGTTTTAATTACAAATTCATAAATATTTATAAATACTGATATAATTCAGCCATATTATTCATTATACAATTTTTCAATGACGATTAATACATACTAATAAATAAATAATTGCTATTACTTATTAGTATAAAGGTATCCAATTAATATGTAATATGAGGAAAAATTAAATACTTTTATCGAGTATGGATATTATAATTATTATATGACACCGTATTATTATCCATGTTAGCATAATATGACAAGTCATACAGCTCAATCTTTCAATCTATTATTAATTTTTGGTAATCCAACTAGGTATAAATTATAAAAAGAAGTAAATTTTTCAATCTACAGTTCATCTTCCTAATATTATATTGGACCCAAATTCTAGGTATAACTTCTAATTGTTTTGTTTATTTTGATGAATAATTGATCTTTTTAAGAGTATTTCAGCACAATAATTGTTTTTCTATTGGACACTTGAACAACATAGATAAACTCATTCATGTAAAACAGTTTTTATGTTTTTAGTAATCTTGAGTATCATTGAGGATAATATTTTTGAAGGTTTTACATGTTGGTTTTAAATTTTATAAATATTTGACTAAAATAAAAATGACATTTTTGTAAATTTAAGAAGATACAAAATTTTTATAAGACAATGTTTTTACAAATTGATGTTATTGGCGATTTTGTGTTATGAGCAACGAAGTAACTGTCTGCAGTCGGCAAGAGTAATCAGCCACTCCAACTACTAACTCTTGCCAACAGCGGACGGTTACCTCATTGCTGATAACGCGAAATCGCCAGTACCAGCAAAAATATTATTTTGTATCATTTTTGAAATATATATTTTACTTAAAGGTTACTAAAAAATGAAAAATAAATATTTTGTGTATACAAGTTTTGTTTATGTTGCTTGTGAGCCCAAAAGATAAATTAAAAAGTGTACAGATATCTACTTAAGAGAATGTCAGTGCAATATTTGTTTTCTTTCTCAGACCCACGAGTAACATAAATAAAAATCTTTCACCTAAAATGGTTTTTTTATGATTTTTGAATAATCTTAGAGTAAAATCCATAGATAATATAATATAATATAATATATGATCTTATATCTTATATTATCTATGGTAAAATTACCACCTATTACAAAAAACTATAGAGAAAAATATTTTTGAGGGTACGACTTAACTGTTATTTGCTTTTGTGTTCGAGTTTTTAACAATATGTCATACTCTCAAAAATATTATTCTCTATCGTTTTTGCAATGAGTGATTTTACTTTAAGATTACTCAATAACATAAAAAAAAAAAAACCATTTTCCGTAAATGTGTTTTGTCTATGTTGCGCAGGGTTGAGTGAAATAAAACAAACAGTGTGCTAATATCCTCTAAATAATATGATTAAGAGGATGCTACCCATGCATTTGTTGTCACCGTCTTACTCACGCCTGACATAGCAAAATTTAATTCACTAGTTTCAATATTGTGCTGTTAATTTTGATATTAGAGTGAATTGAGATGCACAGATAATGTTCTTACCTAAAAGTTTGTCAATTTAAGAGGACGCCATACCCACAAGTGTTATCTCTGTCCTATACACGGGTAATATAGTTAAAAACTGTTTTGCGCGGGACAACTTTACTCCCTCGATATTTATATCAAAATTACCAAAATTATAAATCCCATTGGGAAGAACTTTACCTGTGTCATAGCGTTTTAATTTTTTTGATAACACGAATACAATTAAAGTTATCGGTTTGAGAACTTTAGGGTTTTTTCATTTAATTATTAAAAATTATTGGTTACCACTATCAAAAAAATTAAAACGCTACGACACTGGTAAAGTTCTTCTCAATGTGATTTAAAATTTTGATAATTTTGATATAAATATCGAGGGAGTAAAGTTGTCCCCCGTAAAACAGTTAGAGACAACACATGCAGGTATGGCTTCTTCTTAATATAATATCAAAACTAACAGCACACTATTGAAACTAGTGTACAAAATTTTGCTATGTCGGGTGTGTGTAAGACAGAGACAACAAATGCATGGGTAGTGTCATCTTAAGGCAGATATATCATATAGATAAATGTGCCCACTATACTATAATATAATAGTTTTTTTTTTAATTTACTAATATTAAATATTATTCAATTTTATAGAAGTGAAGTACGCACATTTTTTAACTTGGACACTAAAGTTAAAGAACCAGATAGACCAATCCTTTTTAAATGCTCTGGTACCATAAATTTAGGACCTTCAGAAAGACCATCGTAAGTAATATAATTATTATAATATACTTATATGCAAGGCCGTAGCCGGGGGGGATTTTATGATTCAGACCCCCCCCCCCCCCCNCGATTTCTTTAAAAATAAGATTGAATAGTTAGAATTTCATATTTTATTACATAATATAACATATTTATACTCTAACCCCTTCCCCCCCAAAAAATATTTTTCTGGTTTTGGCTTTGCTCATATGCAATAAATCTATTGAAAAAATATATATTAATTTTATTATGGTTGTTCAACAAAGTCAATATATTTAAATGAATAATAGTAGCTACAATTTATTATACATTTGTGTCAATATATATTATGTATCTACTAAATTAGATATTATACAACATTTTAGCTGTTAATGTGCAAAAAATAGTATTTAATTGTTAAGTTAATATAAATTAAACAAATCAATGTTTTAAATCTATCAAAACAATTTTAATATAACTTGATCACATTTAAGATAAAATGATTATAAAATAAGTGTTTTATACTTGAAAGTATTATAGTTGTATTAAATAAATTACTTATTTAGTGAGCACATTGAAGAGTTAAAAGTGGAGATGGTTATGGTGTGTTTGGTGAGTATAGGAATAACTCAAATGGATAATTATGAAATGGAGACTAAATAAAATACAACCTAAGTGAAGCCCTAGTAAATGAAAAAAATGATGGAAGGATCAAATCTTAATAATCTTGGGAGGTTAAACAGAAAGGAATAATTGGCATCATACAAAAAAATAAGGAAGACATAATAGAAGCAGTTGTGGGTTTAAGGACTTGAATAATCCTTAAAAAACAAAAATATAATAAAATATATTTATAAATTATTTTTTTAAAACGTTTAATTAATTTGTTTTGTGTTAAATTCTAGTGCTAAACCATCAGATTTTGTATTTCTACGTATTATTGGAAAAGGCAGTTTTGGTAAAGTTTACTTAGCTGAACACAAAACTGAATCCATTCATTTTGCTGTTAAAGTGTTGGATAAAAAACATATACTTGCAAGAAATGAAGTCAAACATATCATGTGTGAACGAAATGTTCTACTGAAAAATATAAATCACCCATTTCTTGTTGGGCTTCACTACAGCTTCCAAACCAAAGATAAACTTTACTTTGTACTTGATTTTGTAAATGGTGGAGAGGTAAATAAATACTTTCTATATTGTATTAGTCTAATTTAGTTTAATTTTAATTTTTACTTTTTTAGTTATTTTATCACTTACAAAAAGAAGTTAGATTTTCAGAAACCCGAGCTAAGTTTTATACAGCTGAAATAGCATCTGCCCTCGGTTATCTTCATTTTAATGGTATTATTTATAGAGATCTCAAACCAGAAAACCTGTTACTTGATCAAGAAGGACATTTGGTTCTTACTGATTTTGGATTTTGTAAGGAAGGTCTTATTGGAACTGAAACTACAAATACATTTTGTGGAACTCCTGAATATCTCGCTCCTGAAATAATCAGGAAAGAAGTAATACTGAAAATTATTAAAATTATGATAACTTAATTTATTTAATACTTATTATTATTTTTAGGCATATGGCAGATCAGTTGACTGGTGGTGTCTTGGTGCAGTATTATACGAAATGTTATTTGGACTCCCGCCATTTT
Organism: Aphis craccivora; assembly: GCA_009835225.1. NCBI lineage: Eukaryota > Metazoa > Arthropoda > Insecta > Hemiptera > Aphididae > Aphis > Aphis craccivora. The sequence continues at coordinate 5,438 of VUJU01000227.1, forward strand.
ACAGTTTAAATGTGCAAGAAATGTATAATTTAGTTTTACATAGTAGATTAAAAATAAAAGGACCTGTTTCATCACAATGTAAAAATTTATTGCACAAGGTTTGAAAAATATACTTAAAACTAAAAATATATGTATATATTAAAATTATGTTTATAATTATGTTTTATATTTTAATTATGTTACCTATTTCTAGTTATTGGAAAAAGAAAGCAATAAGAGAATTGGTAGCAATGTTCAAGATTTCAATGAGGTTAAAAAACATTCATTTTTTAAATCGATCAATTGGGATGATTTATTGAATAAACGTATTACACCTCCTTTTCAACCACAACTGGTAAATTTAATTTATTATAAAATAATTATTTTTAATATTCATACATTGAAACAATAAACATAATTAGATAATAATTAATTAATTTAGTTACAACTTTATAAGTGGGCAAGTTAATCCATTGAATATTGATAATGATTTTTTTCATAGAATGGAACATGTGATTTGCAATATATTGATCCACAGTTTACAAAAGAATCTGTTAGTTCATCCATGTCATCGTTTTGCGACGAAAAACTTTCTTCTAGTAAACAAGACATAGATAATGTGTTTGCTGGCTTCTCCTACACTCCTCCTTCTAGTTTAGATTAATAATAAACAAATAATAATTGTTCCTATTGTTAGTTCTTTTAATTTATATTTAATTGACTTGTGGCTGGCTTACTAAGACTTCCTATCTACAACTTTTTAATACCTACACAAAAAGTTTTTATTCTAGTTAATAGCTGTGATTATAAAATATTATAATTAATGTATTCATATTTTTAAGAAGCAATAAATAATATGTTCGAAATAAATAAGCAATAACATTCCATTTTTAATACACTAGCACCAGTGTGTGTTCATACATCCATTTTGCAGCTTAATTAGCCAGGGTCTTAATAAGAAAAAAACAATTTCAAAAATAATTCATTGAAGTATATTATTCATTATAATACTTGATATGATATTTTGATTGTTATTCACTGCCAAAATATTTCAATATCAAAAAATTAATTTAAAAAAAATGATAATAATTGTGATTTATTATACCATTTATTTTTGAGCTTAAAAATCATATTCTTATTGTAATGTATAAATTGTGAGTTTATAATAACATCGGTTTTAAATATGTAAACTAGTATCTCAATATGCATGTATTTACTAAAAATAAATTAAATTATATTATACTTAAATAATATAATTTATACTTTATTGTGTGTGTGTGTGTGTGTGTGTGTGTTATAAATACTGTATACCAAATTAAACATATATTATACTAGAATATTCCTACAAATGCCTAATACATAAAACATACACAATGTTGTTCATTAAATAATAGCCAATACATAAATATACACATTTTTTATTGCTTCTAACCTATGTATTATCATGAATTACTAATATTACTACTAAATGTCTAAATGTATTGTAAGTTACAAATCATACAATGTTAAGATTAATTTAATTCAATTTTATTGGCTATGACATATAATACTGTGTTAATTATTACAAATTGACATTCACTGGATACTGCCATAATTTATTGTTAATACTATACTATGTACTCTTGTTAGGATTGTTTTAAGCAAATTTAAAAGATTTTAAAAATTGAATGTTACTTATTATATATATATATAATTCTTGCTAAATACTTCTCGTCCTGTGTTTTATTTTTATTGTTATATGATTTATATACTGTAATTAACTATAGAAGAATTATTATATATTTAATTTTTTTAAGTGTACATTTCTATACCCAAAGAATTTTTGTTGAAACTATTAATATTCAATATTTAAGTTATATAATGCCTATTATACTTTTAATTTTAAACTATAAAATAAATTATATTATTTATTATTTAGACTAAAGTTGTTGATCTTAAAAATTTTATTTATCAAAAAGTTTAATTAGTTAAGCGTTAAACCTACTGTTGTAATATTTTTTTTTGTATTTTAATTGTATGCTAAATATTGAATTATTGACGTTTGTATCTCTTTAAATCAAATATATAAGTAATAACTTAATATACCTATTAATTATTATGCTGTATATTTTATAAAACAAATTGGTACTACTTCATACTTAATAGGATGAAAATCAATGATTGCAGTAGGCTATAGATGGGAAATAAGTGGGATGTTAAAAAAATTTAATTTTAAGTATGCTGTAATCACACACTTATTTGTTTTTAGAATATTTTATTTTTAAACCCATTTTTTTTTTATTCCTTTTTTTTTTCTATTCAATCCTTCGAAATAATAAGATACATGTTCAGCTTATGATTAACATTTGACAAACAGGTATGTTTAGGATGTATAATATTAAAATTTTTCCTGGACCTTGAAAATGTCGAAATATGTCAAAATAATTGCGAAAATTTCCAAGTACTTTGGTACCTAGTTGAAAATTCATACAATTTTGAAACATTTGTGTTAGGTATCAATATCAAAATGAAAAAAGATAGGCAAGACTGAGTAACGCTCTGCTGTACAGTAGGTAGGTATTGAGTGGAGTTTGAACATAGAGTAGATAGATCACTAAACTGTGTCAAGTTTGAATGTATAATGATCGGTACAAAAAACGATTCTGAACTGAGATAATTTATCTCGAAAAAAAATTAATTCGTTTTATGTCTTTCCTGAACAATTTTTAGTTTTATTGTTACTTATTGGTATTAATTTCGATAGTTTTTTAATGGCAATTGGAAAATCTTCAAAGGAATTCTATTTTAAACGTTCAATCCTTGGCTATAAATAGAAAAAAAACATTTAATACATTTTTAATTACAAACTAATTTGCGGATACTTGTGATTTTGTTAATACTTGAAGTTTATACTCTAATAATACAAATATTGTGACTTTGTATTTTTTTAATTTTTTGAATCAATATATTTAACTCGTTAGTAACTATATTATAATAAATTTTCAAGTATTTTGATTTAATCAAAAAAAAATCGTATCGATATTTATAAAAAAAATACGAGTATTTTAAAATTTTAAATGGCCCTAAAATAAACGAAATGTTTTAAGAATCAAATTATGTATAGAAAATGCTAATGTAAACAACTACCTAGTGAAAGTTTCGAGTATCTACGACTTTTACTTTTTGAATAATAACAAATATTTCAAAATTTTTGAGGATAGATAAACCGTTATCGTTAGGCAAATTCGTAAAAATTTTAAATTCAGACGCTCATAACATTTTTTCCTATAATGACGCTTTAGTTTTCTTTTTAGCTATTTGAAGGAAAACTTATAGAAAACTTGTGTTGAATTTTTTAACCTTAAATATAAATATTAAAAATAGCTTTTTGGAAAAATGGTGTGAAAAATAACCTTTGGATAAAATGTTATTGTAAAATAGAACTTTTGAGAAAATAAATTGTTAAAAACAGATTGGAAAAAGCATACCAGTATATAGTGACCTACTCTATGTCCGAGGTCCCTCGGTACTTGCTGTACTGTAATGAATGTTACACACATGCCTACTTTTGCTTTTATTTATTCTTATTTTTGTGTCTAAAGTTATTACTTTTTAAAGAGGTAAAAGTAATTACATTTTCACTTTCAATATTTTTTCTTAAGTATATGAAAGTGAATCTCGTTGGCAAGTGAGATGTGAAATAAAACAATTTTTTATGCAATGCCAGATTTTTTGTCATACATAAATCTAAAAAAGTAATTAAAATTTAAAATGTCTATTTATAAAAAAAAGTCAAAATATTTATAAATGTATATTCTGTCTAGAAAATAGGTAGGTACTTACTAACTAAATAAATATTTCGTGAAAAATTAGTGTCTACAGTTATTCATTTTTGAATTAAAACAAAAAAATAATCTAATTTTTTCAAAGTATTCAGACAACAGGTATGGTTATTGTTCATGAATAAATCGTTACTAATTTTCAATGCCATAAAATAGTTTATTTTATTCTTCATAATAATATGTAATAGGTAATTAACATATATAACAATAATAACTAGGTACTATGACAATATTATACTAATATAATAATAATTATAATTGATATAAACATTTTTTTTATATTCTTGATTTAATATTTAAAAAATAATAAATAATATTGTTAAAATAATTGAAATATTTCATTTGACCAAAACACGTGTTAATGTGTATCTGTAAATAGAAATAAAAATAATTAATAAACTATTCAAAAAAAAAAAAAAAAAAAATCGTTACATTTGTAGTATCTACTTATAACTCTGTTTTTCATAGATCAGGTTGTGACGACAACGCATTTCGCGTATGGCATCACTCCGTTGTACAATGAACTGGAACAACTTCTCTCGACCACTGAATCAGTAACGGACATACCTACTATTGTCTTACATAACGACTGTAAGAAAATCTTTTCTTGTGAACTTGTGGTGTGGGTTAAGAACTGAGAATCGTACATGGTCCCACTTGTCTGTGAAATACAAACAAATATTAAATAAGTTGGATACAGATAGTAAAATTCAAAATTCACAAATATCGTCTCGGTCTGCAGAGGCATTGTTAGGGAGGGTGGATAAATTTGGTGGGAAGATCTATTATGGGCCTCGAGTTTTCCAAATTTGATAGTATATAATATGCTTTTAAGTATACATAAATTAGGTATAATATAGGTACCTACATAAATTGTTGTCTCGTAAAAACTTATTAAACAAATTTATATTTTAATTTAGTTGTTATAGTCATGGTTTGATTTTTAATGCAGATATACATTTTTTTTATTATACCTATTTAACCGCTGTTTTTAAATAGATACATTAAACATTTCCATCTACTGGTTATTATTATTTTTTAAGATTATCCCTTCCCCGAGGGAATCAAGAAAACGTTACTTTTCCATTATCATTTATCATATTCAAATTTCATTTATACTAACCATAAGCACCAAATTCGTCTCTAATGATATGCTATAAGTATATCCGTCGTCGCTGTATTTACCGTCCGGCGATGAAATTGTATAAATGGTGTTCACACCACTCGCTCCTGAAAAAAATAAAATATTATTAGAAATAAAAATTACTATTTTTTTTTTACTTGATAAGTATCTAATCAGTCTTCGAGGATCATATTTAAACATACGCATACCTATATTATATTATATTGTATGTACCATTGTACCTGCATAAATGTGCATACAGTATATTATACTATATACACACACATACATACACACGTCACACGCACACAGACACATAATATAATATCATAATTAAGATAATATTTAAAAAGATAAGTACTCACCGAATATGTCACTATCCGAAACATCATTCAAATTGATTGGGGCAATCAGGAAAAAGGAAATACCTTGTTTCGTATACCATGACGTTACGTAGTTGAACGTATACTGAGATACCTGTAGTGCAATATATTATATTTCTAATCGATTATCGAATTATTTTGAGAAGTACTTACACCTATAACAGAGCTTTGGGTATCGTACAATGATTGTGCGACGGACAAGACAACTTTATCAGCATTCGCTCTGTACGGGTAATCTGCCGAAAGTTTGTACGCTTTGTCTTTTGAATTTTGACCTGAACATAAAATCATAAATATATTATTGTCAGTCCGATACTTCGATATAGTCTTATTTATTTTGCACATTTTCATCGATTTAAGCGTTTAGCATATCATTATACAGCCTCACTCTATAGTCTATACACCACAGGTATATTAAAATTAATTTAATGTTTGCAAGGCCGTAACCAGAAAAATATTTATTTTTTTTGAGGGGGAAGAGTATAAAGTTTTGTGTTATATAATGAAATATGAAATTATAAAAATATTATTTAAATTTTAACTATTCAATCTTATTTCAAAAAAAAATTTCGGGAGGGAGGGTTCTGAACCCTAACACCCCCTCCCCCTGCTACGACATTGAATATTTGACTGAAAATTAAGAAAATGTCATTGAATATAACTGAAATGATTGCATTAGTTTTCGATAACAATTTGTAACAAATTTCATTCTAAATTAAAGTCTAACAATGAGATAATATTATGTAGGTATGCATCTTACCAATAACTGTTTTAAACGAATGAATAAACTGAGATTGGAGTCTACTTGTTCCAGCGTCATCGTCAGTAGTGGCGATATGAGATTCTATCCATTCCGGCATGTTACTCAATATTTTTGTAATGCCATCATCCTCATTAGTTGTATACATATGTACCTCAGAATCTGTACCTTTTCCAGAGTATCCAATAAGAATAAATTTGACGTCACTAAAATTCAAATCAAAAATAATAACTAAAATTGTTTTGAAATTATTAATTATTAATTAATTCGTTTTACTTGGTTTATTTATTTGATACTTAATAGTTACAACTTATAAATTATTAATTTAAAGAAAGGATGCACATATATTTATTATAATTTTACATAATAAATATAATATGTTATTAACTTTTGAGATATCGGAAATAGACCCACAGACCACAACAGAGAAAAGTGGTGTAGAGATATATGTTTTCCAGGACAGTAGGTAATACGTCATGTAGTGATCATAATAATTTTATTATAGAAAAAATAAATATTAACACACGGCGTAAAAAGTTTTTGACAGCATCTTTCAACCTTTTTATTCTTTTTATAAATTATATTTTTATCTTCATATTACCAGATTACTTATATATAATAATTTAAATAATTAAATAGTAATTTGAAAACTCTTGTCGTAAATTATATTTAAAAGCATTAGAAAGAAAAGAAATTTTTATCCTACAATATATGTATAATGCAATTTAAATAGAGTAAAATTAAAATAATGTGGTAAAAAAATACAAATATCTTTTACTTAAATGATAAGTTTGAAAACTTAAAATTGGAATGTAAAACATTTTTTTTACGATAGTTATCTGGAAATCAACCTGCCTAATAATTGTCCTGCTTAATAATACTTACCTACCTGGTTGGTGCAGTTATCCTACACTTAATATTATTACAGTATCAATTACCAACATTTATCACACTTATACTAACTCAATGACTAATATAATGATTAATATATGCCTTAACGCTGCATAATAAATATGTTTTAAATTGTTACTTATGAGTTGAATATATTTCAACTCAAATTATACAATAGAGTGTAAAGGCACATCATGTTTTATATTGGGCATGGCCGTTTTCGACCGAAATCGTACCCTTCGCTTTTCGGCCAAAACAAAAAGTTTGATAATATTAATAATATTTAATATAATACTTTCAGTCTTTATGAACAACACATAGAAAATTATTTCAAGTATGTATAAACTCATCTATGAAATGTGTACAATATAATGTAAACAAATAATAATAAATCATTTTTGTCAATAATTATTTGATAGAAAATAGAAAACTATTAAAAATATAAGTATAAAATATTGTGAATTAAAATATAGAGAATTATGTAAAATAAAATAAAAAATACCAATGTACGTATTAACATTATTTTTATGTTAATATATTATTAAAATTTCTGTCACTGTTTGATTTTTGTTAGCGGTGGTTCACTATCTTTTGAAGTAATTATTTTAAAATAACAAAATCATATATACGAATGTGATATGTATAATATAAAGTAAGGATTAAACTTTTTGTATTAGTCGAAAAGGGAATCGATCTTTTTAAGTTGGTCGAAAAGTGAATTGTACGAAAAGAGAAGGTTACATTTTTGACCCTTTATTATATGATATAATATATTTACTTTATTCCTTTTCTGTTAAAATTGCTTTTAACTTGTTGTATGAAAGGATTTAATATTTTCGAAAATGTTTCTTCAATTTCTACGGTTTCTTCAAACAAAATCATTATATCTGCTACGTCGTTTGGTTCAGATATTTGGACATTCGTCGTCGCGTCTATAGTTCTTTCGTGTACTGTAGTCGTTACTATATTATGAAAAAAAAAAAAAAACATTAATAATTTGATGCATGTATCTAAAAATGTGTATTATTATAAAAAAGCTATAATTTTTTTAATTATTGTAACCATAGAGTGGTAGTAGTTTTTCTAGAATCAACTTTTTCCCGAAAGTCCGAAAACCCGAAACCTTTTTTCCGAACGCCTATTTCTCGACAGTTATTGTTCCTGATATTAAAAATATTGCCCATTGCTTTACTAAAGTACCCACATTAAATTAAAAATTATACAAGGTGCTCAATAATTTTAATGAACATTCTTTAAGTATAAAATGTTAGATACCTAGTTACATTTAATAGTACAGTGTACTATAAAATACTTACTGCACATATCTGGAATATTACAACTTGACATAAAGTTTTGTCTGGCCATGCTCACGAAAGCTTTTGCCACTAAACAAGCCTTATCCAAACTGTCTTGTTCAGATGTAGCTGAAGAAACGATTTGATTACAAATCGTTCTATATGCTGTTTGTGAAATAGTTTGGAAGAATGGTCTAAGTACAAAAATAAAATGTATTTAATAATTACCTATACGTTTCTATTACCTACAAAAAGTAACTAACTATATTAATTTATGAATTATATGTTTACCTTAAAGTAGATTTTCCAGAAAACAAGCTGGAACATAGTGGTTGATCGGTTTGTAGTAAATCGGTATAGGTTGGTTCGGTGTTTCCTATTTGTCTGTACGCCAACAAAAACGATACCATATCTTCGGATAACTAATATGAAAATAAAAATACAAATTTAATGGTTTTTTTTCTTTTTTTTCTTTTTATATCATATGTTACTTCTCCGTTAGGGAGTTTGAAATCGAATTTAGGTTCTTGATACATTGATCCTAGTAAACCAAACACATGACCATAATGGTATCCATTAATAAACACTTGAATAATATTGAAATCCAAAGTGCATTTAATACTGACACCAACAGCAATGTCAATTCCAAAGTAATAAACATCCTTCCAGATTTTTAAATTGTCATTTATAAGTGGAAAATCAACATCTTTGCCATTTACAGTAACCTATTAATATTATTTAAAATTAGTACGTAACTAAAATTTGATTATCATTTTTAAAATCTATATAGATAATAAAAGCTAATATAGATACAGTTGGTAATACAAATGACTAATAGGTACCGAGAATGATGAGAAAAAATTATCATAGGTATATCAACTAGGTATCTGTATATAAGACTGATTTACTTAATTAAATAAAAATATATTGTTACATTGATAAACATTGTTCAATATATAAATTTAAAAAAAAAATGTTTTGATATATTCTGTTCTATATATTTACCTATTATTTTATTTTTTAATTGGTGTAAATTTTATATACTGTAAAGGTTAATAATTATTTATTTACTTACCCTTCCACCAGAAAATAGTACGTATTTTTCACCATTATAGGTTGAAACCGACAACTTTGTTAAAACGTTATTTTTGTAATAGGCAAGTATTGAAAATTTGTTGTTTACAAAATCCTCAGCCAATGTATAACATCCAGTGTATGGCATAAAGCTGTAGGCTTCACTATTGTATGTAATTATATAGATGGAGTTGATAATAACACTTTGAGCTATACAAGCGATAAGATAATATGAAGAGTGAATTAATAATTTTAAGTACATTTTAGAAACGAATAAGTATACATTACCATCATACGGTGGTATTAAATTCGATGGATTCGAATATTTATGATAAACCTGCATATTATATTCATTGAGATCAAATAACAAAGGAGTTTCATCGGTTGGATATTGGAATGTACTTGGTGAGGCTATGTGAAGAACAGTCTGGCCAAAGTTAAAAAGTTTACGTAATGCATTATAAATAGCCATTGCTCTGTCGTGATCCACGTAATTGGAGAAATTAAACATCATTGACTTCACCAATATAAATCCTTTATTCCTTAAGGCTATTATCTCTCTCTGGCTCACTGGTATATCATGAATGACCTATACGATTAAATCCAAATCATAAACATAAATTCCATACTCGTATAATTATATATACATAATACATACATTATTTATGTACTTATCCAAAGCATTGACAAAACTAGCAAAATCTGTAGTTGGAGCAGACATTTCTAGTTCATTCAAATACTTGTGTATTTCCTCCCATAACCTTTCTTTGAAAGGATATGATTTTAACTACAAATAATCATTATAAAACATAAGAATACAATCCTACATTTTATTTTATGCTTAGACTATTTTACTTTTTCAATTTGATCATGAAACAGGTCATAAATCGACAAGCTCTTGATATAATCTTCTGTTAAGTCTTTAATATTATTTATTGCTTCTTGAAGTTCCTCAATTGCTTTCATAAATTTATCCATAACATCTAATAAATAAAACAGATTCCAATTAATTGTTGAGCCTTTATACATGAGGCACATTTTTATAAATTTAGTTAAATTAAGATAACTAAGTTTAAACTTTAAAGTGAAATTATAAAGTAAATAATAATTTATATTGTTATGTATCTAATTAAGTTAAAATCTTATAATAGCTATAAGTTATTATTAAACCAACGAGTAGCATATTTTTAAAATTAATTTATTCAAAAAAAAATATCTTACTATCATAGTACTCTTTAACCGAACGAGGTTCTGATGACTGCATGTCATTCACTGGTTCATCAGTATATAGATTTAACTGTTTTAATATGTCCAGTAAAGTAAGCTCCACTTGTTCCATTAATTCATCAATATCATGCACCAATTTATTTCTGAGTATATCTGCTTGATATGAATAATACTTATACATTTTCTTTAAATAAATTCCCATTTTTTCATTTAGATATCTAATCGAGTTTACGAAATAGTGACTATTGTGATCAATACATTCAATAACATCAGCAAATATAGCTTTTGTGGTATTTAGTCTATAAGTGGATAAAATACATTAATTTACCTATAAAATATATTAGATTAGATTTTTTAAATTTACGTCAATATTGGTAATTGTAGTATATAAGTATCTTCCCAGACTTCTTTAAATATTTGTTTAGCCTCGTCACACGAATATTTTATCAACGCATGATATTGCAGTGGTTGGGCTTTTCTTGCTTCACGCCAACGTACTCTACGCTGCTGTTTGGCAACATCAACTATATTTTTTATGTTACCGTGTACGGATATAAATAATTCAATGAATTGTCCCTTTAATGATTGCTAGAACATAAGGTTTGTATAAGTTAGTATTAAAAATGTGAGCGAGTAAGTACAGTAGGTATCGAGTATACTTCATGATTTGAGCAGGTCATTATAATTAATTTTACACAAAAAATTGTATTCAATAAAAAACATATATCATTGTATATCAATCATTATATAACGAAGTATATTTCATTATAAATTTATGTTGTTGCTATATAGTAATTTATTTTTCTATCATTTATTAGTAATACAATGACTTGAATTCATTTTTCTGGATAACACATTTATATCATATGTTATTATTATTATAAACTTTTGAATCAATACCAATTTACTATAAAATCAGTGTGAATCGGTTGATGGTAAAATTGGTAGTAGTTTAAAATCAATCTAAATGTTTTGAAAATATATAACCATGTACAATGTCTTAATATTAGTCAAAATATTTTTATAATTTTATATAGTAGGTATGGAAAAAGTTAATATAAAAAAAAGCCTTAATTATTAAGAAATCACTTATTCTTTTACCCTCAAGGCCCAAACCTTTAAAGTACCGACTAGATTCAATTTTCTATCACTATTAAATATATTGAAGTTGAAAATTGAAACATGTTTACTGTTCCAAAACTCAGAAAACGGAAAACAAAAAAATAATAATAAGTATAAAAAACATCATTGTAAAATCAATAAATTGATCACTCTACTTAGTTAAAAAAAATTATATAATACTGTATGTAAATACCCAAATTTCATTAGATTGTTCTGAACTTAAATGGTTAGTTGTTTCCCACCAATGTTTTTCGTCTAAGAATTTTTTTACGTATCCCACAGGCATGACTTCTTTGTCATTGTTTTGAATACGAGTAGCACTAATGACGGCCGATTCATCCATAACAATAGAACCTTCGACCATCAGCTCTTCATGATTTCCTATTTTATCTAATAAAGACATAGGTATATCGTTTAAACGCAAAATGAATTATCTCATTTGAAGTTAGTATATAGGTACAAACCTTTCCATTCCATTATGAATTTGAAACTTGGATTTGAGGTAACCAACAATTCAAAGGAATAAGGACGCTCATTGTAATGTATGTTCGAACGCGTATTTAAAACTCCATCTTTTACCGTGATAGTCGAATCAACATCGACTACGGCAATATCTAAAATGTTGATCTAAAAAAAAATAATTAAATCAATATTCACTCGCCATTTATTAACAATATAAATAAAGGGAGTACAAACTTTGTTTTTAAATCCTTTAGGCACTAGTTCAAAATGTAATTGAATAGGTTTAACAGTGTTATTTGAGTCAATAAAACGTATATCTAAATATTTTCCCCATTTATCACTTGAAATAAAAATAGCATCTTTAATTCCATAATCCAATTTCATTCCCTAAATAAAAAAATAATACGGTCTTATATCATAAGACAGCTATTGTTTCAAACGTAGGATTAGTATATAACACGCTTACTTCGCTTTCAGCCATTAACGAAGCAGAATACAAAACTCCATCATCTTGAACATCTCTATTCAAACTAGTATGGAGTTTTAATGTTTGTTCTGTAGTGGGGAAAATATCAAGTTCTAATAGTATATATAAAGGATTTTCCCAGCTCTTAAACATCTTGACATCGGTTGTTATACCCATTTCCTAAAATGTTTAATGTTTTATTGATTTTTTTTTGTTTATATAATTACAAATTAAATTGAAGTTTTATACATTTGGTAAAAGCTAAAAGGCTTCAAAAATTGTAATTTTTTTTTAGTTACATATACTTAAGTTTTAAAGTATTTATGTCACCTTATCATTAAATAATGGCACATATATTTTTATGGCACTGCCTGCAGAAAGTCCATCTTGAATTGTAAAGTAGTTATTTATTGACAAGGTGCTTTCGGAATTTGGGTCTTTTTTAGCATCTAACCACAATCGACCCTCATATTTCAAATTGTAACCTCCATTAATTTGATCCAAGCTATAATACGCTAAACCTCTTATTTCTCGTTTATTATATAACAATTTGAATGCTACAAAATAATATAATTTACAATAAAATAGAATCATGTTTACATATTTAAAAAATGAGTAAAATCTAACCTGTTTTTTCATAGTTTGTAAACCATTTAATTTTATACGAGTCAATTAAAATTTGTGTTGAATACATTTTAAGAGTATGCTCTTGATCCAACGAGTTATTACCAAATGTAACATAAGAATTAAATTCTAATACATTTTCGTCACTATTGGCCAAATAATTAAAAATACTCGGGGAATTTACTTTACTCGCTAATTTATAAGACCAATCGGATGCACCTAAAATAAAATAACTATTATTACCTACTATTCATGAATAATTTTTTTTTTAAATATAATTGAATTATACTTGTTATATTATAATTTAAATCCATCATTATGTTTTGTTCTTCATCATCTATTTTGTGTATTTGTCTATAGTTGAACACGTGTTTAGTTATTTCACAACGTTTATGGTATAGAATTTTCTGATTATTTTGTTCCAGTTCAATTTTATACTCGATCTAGAAGACGTTTATAATAATGTTTAAACTATATCTATGACTACTCTATATGGAACTAATCGTTATAAATACTTGTCTCCCAGTAAAGTGTAGTTCATCTGTGTAATTTTTGTATAATATTTCAAAACTAATAGGTTTGATATTTTGTGATTCGTCGTAAATACTCTCTCCGGACACATAAAATTCATCATCATTTAGTGCTAATTTATACTTGAACCTTTTATAATTAATTATTCAAAATTATTTATCTTATAATTATAAAATATCAAAAGATTTACTTTTCAGATAGTAACACTTGATTATTAGATGTGCATCGAACTGTAGCAAATCCACCATCTTTAATTTTGGGATCAGGTTTACTTTTTATTGATAAATGGACATTTACTAAATGTGCTAATGGAAAATCAACGTTTCCACTCACGTGGATTTGACGTCCGTTGAAAAGCATTTTTCCATTTGCATTCATATAGTTTAAATTTTGATCACCAGCCCATAAGACCTGTAAAATATTAAATTATAATTTATTTTATTTTAAAAGTATTCTCTCTCATTGTCTCTCTTTGTATCAATAAAAAATTAATTGAATGTTTTGATAAATATTAAAACATACTTTAGTATCGAATGCATATGTGTTTTTTGTTTCTAACCAACCACGTACGAGCATATAAGACTTATATTCAGGATTGGGAGAATCAAAATTAATATTACAAGTAATATCGTTTGTTAATATATTTATATCAACCGTAAATTTGGAACCATCGTAGGTATCATAAAGAAGAGTATACGTGAAAGAGTCGTCTGTAGACTAAAACAAAATTAAAATATCGAATTTTATATTAAAAATAGTTTTACTGTTTAATATTAATATAAGATATAAAAAGCATATGTCAACCTGATGTTCTGTACTAATTTGATATTTTCCAAATGTTTGTGGGTATTCTGAAGTAAATCTTAAATGACTACTATTTATATTCTTAGTTTGAACATATTTTAAATCTCTATATCCAGCATTTGATGAGTCCGAAACAAGAGAATTTTCTAAAAATCCATGAACAAATAGTCCTGTGTCTTCAGTTCTCGGCAGAACAGTGATATTAGCTTTAAACATGATAATATAGCATATAATTAGTATAAGTAAAACTATTATTTTAATAAAAGTGCTTACCATTAAATGCAACATCGAGAAAATTAGAAGCTGAAATATTTCCGTGTATTGTTGGTTCGCTGTTCTCAATTAGTATGTCACAGTTTGCTTCTAAATAATCATCGTCTAAGCGGATGTGATTATTACTTATGTATACATATGGTGATTTAATATGAAGTTCGTGGGATGTAAGTAAATTCAAAGTCTTAACTTTGTATAGTAAAGCTACAAATTTGGAATTTGGTCTATTATCATAGCTTTCATCAGTTTCCAATTGTTGATCGGGTTGTTCATTTCTAGTCATATCTAAATTGAAGTCCAATTTAAAAATCGGATAATTTCCACTAAGAAGTCCGTTCATTTTTATAGCAAGACTATTAGCAGTTAAACTAACATCTCCTAATACTTCATTGTTTTCAAAAGTGAACGACCCTTGTAAAGAATGTCTGCTCTTTGTAGTAACGACAGCAATGTCTCTTAAAGTTAATTTAGTTGGATAATGGCTTTCGGGATTCATATTACGTTGCACGAGAACGTACCCCTCTATGTCAAACAGAGATAAGATATGATGTTTGTGCGTTTTATCGCTCATTTCTGTAGAGTACTTAGCTTCAAATATTGGTGAATATTTCATTGTTTCTGAGTCCACCTGTTCACATTTAACTCCAGTACTCAAAATGTGCTGGGAACCATCAATATATTTAACTTCTATGGTTTTTTGTTCATCGGAATCAACTAATGTACCTTGCAGAATTATTTTGGTGAATGGAGTTTTAAACTCTGCTACTAATTTATTATGTTCATTAGTATCATAAACAAAGAGTAATTCCAAACCACGTTTAGTGGCTGCATCCGGTGTAACAAATATACACTTGATATATTTTAGCGTTGGTGCTATTAAATAATTATAATAAATAATTAATTGATTGATGAACGAGTAATTGATAATTGATATTGTAAGTGTAGTATACTTACTCTTAAAGTCGTAATTTCCTTTAACAACATATTTAGTTAATTTTTCATCAACTTTAAAAATTTTTAAAGAAAATGATGATGGACCATATAATGGCAGTAAAGATTTTAACTCTCCGTTCCAAGGACATTCATAATTAATGTAAAACGATAATCCTATAATATCCTCAAATTGGTCAAATGTTCTTGTATATGATTGTCTAGAAATAAAATTATTATTATCCATGTATTTTAAAATAAATATTATTTTGTAATTTCTATAGGTATATTGTATATTACTTTTCAATATCTGTAGACAAAAGAGGTATTTCAATCGATTGACTTCCTTTTTCTTGTACTATTGAATAAGCTCCAGATTTTATAGTCAGTATATCCAGAACGTCCAACGGAAGTCCATAAACTATTTCAAAACCTTTTTCTTCAACCGTCTCAAACGAGAAATCAGATCCTGTGGAAGAATGAAGTGAAGATGATATTTTATATCCGGCATCAACAATATATCCATCGATTATTAACATAGCGTTAAGATCAAGTGAACCACTGAAAATAATTATTATAAATTCATCAGCTATAATTCATAATAAATAATTAATAATCAAATATTAATACTATAATTTCTATATTGTATATCTTATTCATTTTTTTAGTCCAATTTTTAAAACAAGCAAGTGAATTTCATAATATAATATGAACTTAACAGATGTTTTAAAGATTGTTAATAATAAAAATCAAAGTAATACATAAAATATTGGTCAATAAGAATTATTTGGATCATATTAAAGTTTTAAAGAAAAATGAACTAAACATTTTTTTGATTTATTCATGAACGAAGTTCACTCTCAAATCTTACAGAAAGGGTACCTATTTCATTTGTAATATATAAACATATTTTACTAATAAATATAACAAGATACAATTTTATATTTATAATAAATAGTTCTAAATACCTACCTAGGAACAAGTTTGAGTGTGAAATTTGAGTTTTCTGGATGTTTAAAATAATTTTCTAAGTCGAACTTAGTAGCTATATCAAATTTAATAGCTGTTGTAGCCTGGATTTTTAGGGAAATTGGAAGCCCAGAACATGTTGCGTATTTAGTTTCAGAATCGATGATTGATATTTGTTTCCTTATATTCAGCTAAACACATGTATGATTTTTTAATAGTAAAGTAGATATTTAAGATAAATAATCGTTGAAATAATTATTTACTTCAATGTTCTTCTTGTCAGTTATAGAATTATCAAAATGCTTAAGTAAAGCATCAATTATATGTTGATAAGTAATTTGACATTCAAGTCCTTGGAATGTAAACCAACCGAGATCATTTCCGAATAATTTAAGTGCTATATCAATATACATTTTTTTCATTTCTTCTTCAGGAATATTTTCACAAGTCTGCAAAAACAGAAAATAATACAATTTTTATCTATTACTTATTCTGATACTCGTATAATATATATTTTACTATATTATGTTTAGCAGAACATTTTAAAGTTTTTTTAAAAAAAATTTTTAAATTTTTATTATTTTACATGCGATTATAATTTATAAAATTTATGGTAAATAGTTAGATAGTTAAAAATAACATTTTAAAATGTCTGGATAATACAAAGTTTGCGACAAACATAAAAACAATGGTCATGTAACCTAATAATATAGAGTATAGGCCAAACTGTATACCTACCTAGTTGTATGATTAAAAAAAAAAAATGATTATAATTATATATACTGATGTATTATCTACAAAATATGGCTTACCTGTTGGGAATAAGATTCAGAATCTACACCATTCAGTTGTCTATTCTTCGCATAGTTTACTGCTTGAGTTACATAATTTTTAACATTATCGAAAGTAGATCCTTTACTTCTTGCAAAATATCCTTCGGGTCCAAATAGTTTTTCCAATAATGGTTCCAAATTTTCAATACGAACATCAATCTAAATTATAATGAGAATTAATTAGTACCTATAAGGAATCGTATTTTGAAACAAAAGCATTTTAATATTTACATCAAAAATATTATATTTACGTCCAAATATATACGCTTTAAGTGATGCCGAAGAAGACCGTGCCAAAAAAGTACTGAAAATGATTAATTATAGAACATTATAATTGAGTTAATAATTATAGTATATAATATATATAATAAGTTTGTTGTATTACTTATATGAATAAATGACTTCTCCGTCCAACAAAAATCCACTATGTAGTAGAGGAAATTGATGGTAATACTCCAAATTTTGTGAGTAACGTAGAATGTCATTGAGTGATCTTTTTGACGACTTAATCATAATTCCTTCATAAAATCTTTTTTGGTCTAGTTTATATTCATCTGCAGTCGTCTGTAAGTTACTCAAGTAGCTGAGTAAGTAAGCTCGAACTAAAATGAAAACAATTATCATAATGCTACAATTATGTTAATTTTTTTTAATTTTTTTGATAAAAACGTGTTTTAAATGGAAAAAACATTAAACATAAATGAGTTTTTTTTACATGTTACAGGAGAATATAAGTTTTAACCCTTTACTATCTCGCAATTTTTCTGTGGTCATAGTAATGGATCCTAATCCAATATTTATAACTAAAATTAATGTATTTGATTGGTATGTGCGTATATATATTTATAACATCGTTATGGACTAAAAATTTTAGCATAATATAGAAACTGGAAAGATAAGCATGTACAATTTTTACATTAATTGGTTGTTCCACGTTATCTTAAAAATTAATTAAATATTAGATCTAAAACAATAATGCTTAATCAAATGATATGATATGATAAAAAGGTTTTTTTGCAGATCTTACTTTGAAGTTGGGTAGTTTTGTCATCTAATACATCTTTTATAACTGATGCTTTAGAGGTGGTTGGATTAATGGCAAATACTTTGAATGCTAAAATACGTAGTTCAGAATCTACCAAATTATCGGTAAAAATCTGTTCACAAGCTTTCTTCACCTAAATATAAAATATAAGTAGTTTTAAAGATTTAACATTTGTGATTTTTTTACTTATAGATAGAATATTGTTTTCGAAATTAATTAAACAAATAAGTATACTTTCTTAACGGCTTAATTTGCTTGTACTTATAATTTTAAACTAATATATTATACTTTATATTATATTAATATATTATATATTTGACTCATGAAGTGTGGAATAAATATAATAAATTATAATTGAATGTGATATTTTAACGTATGTGTTTGATAAACTACGACTAGTACGACTTAAATATAATATGCGTACCTTTGGATTTTTAGCATAGATTTTAAGCATAGATAATGATGCTGCTTTAATCCTTTGAATTGTATTTTTATCCATAGTAATCTGAATAATTAAATCTTCTAGATCACTATTTATGTATTGCACATAACCGATACTTTTTAGACTAGCAATAATTAAATCTTCGTCGTCAGCTGATAATGGACCATGGCCAGCTTTCATTAACGGTTTTCCTAAATTATCTAAAGTATTTGCTACTTCAGTACAATAAAAATCTTGAGTGTCATATAAGTATTGTCTTAACAAAGCGCCAACTCCAAGATATCCCTCTTTTAGAGCTCTGCCATCGAGCAAACTCTATAATAAATAATAATAACTTTTTTATAATTAAACTTTTATTTTCAACAATAGCACGCAGGTGAAATGTGAAAAGTATTTAAATAGATTTACTGATGCTTTGACCACGGCCTCTTTGGTGGGATGTTTTGCGTTTGCCAAGTTATTAAACCATGAAATAGTTAATGAATCGCTTAATTGATGACTATCTATCAGTTCTACAACGGCTTCAATGGATTCACCACTATTGGCAGCCATTAGAGCATCAATGAAAATTTCCCTACAAGAGTATTTTTAATACTTGTTACAATAATGATTTAACTTTTAACATTATTTTAGATTGTAGGTATTTTTCATAATTTTATCAACATACTCCGCTACTTTGGTATTCTCAAATCCCGTGCTACCACTCATTATCATGTTGAATGCAGAAAGTATATCGTCTTTCTTTGCTACTTTTAATAATTGAACTAAATTTGAAAAACTATTAGCACCGTTCTCATCGACTATTGGCTCGAGTTTATCCAAAGCCAACTTAGTTGCAGTAACTAATGCATCCGCATCTGCCAATCCAATTATTGCAGTTGGTTTTTCAAAAACAATAGATCGGCTTTTGGACAGACGGGTTAATACAGCTAAAAACAATACGAACACGTTAAGTACACGATAATATATTCATATATTCATATCTTAATCACTATTAAAAGTGAAAACAGGAAGATGAAGATAATTTTTCTTACGGGGTTGAATCGTTGACATTTTCGTTAATTGCATAGTCATAGAAACCATTATTTTAGTTACAACGTCAACTGCACTAAACGGTTGGTAGAGGAAAGTCTCTTCGTTGGTGACTGATATTAATGTGGACTGTTTTATTTTGATTTCAGAATGCTGAACGGCTGATGAGAATGGAGAATCTCCATAAATCTTTATAAGTACAATTCAAACAAGATAATTAATATATCAACAACAATAATAATTTGCTCGCTTAATTTATTAATTATATAGAAGTGTATCATAATATATTAATATAATATGTATTATAAAGCATTCTGACCGGATACGATTGTGCAGTTGATGACAATCCTAATAAATTGATTTTGTCGTAACCGGTGCATTGTGTGAGATCTTTATCCTTCGTTACTGTGAATTGCGAGTCCGACGATGTCCAATAAGGATAATATGTGGTATTACACGTCCCTTGAATATCAGTCTAAAAGCATATTAATTATGATTACTGAGTTACTGAGTCATTATAATAATATTATATAATATTATATTTGTTATAATAAAGAACAATAATGAAAAAAAAAGGTACCTCAAAAAATTCTTTTTGATTTTCTTGTATCGACGACACTTGCAATGCTGATATAAGCGCTCGTTTTAAATTCAATGATGCGGTAGAATCCTGTGGTATCGAACAAATATTCCGACCAACTTTTCCATTATTGTAAGAAAACAGAACTGGATATCCTTCTAGTTCCCGTAAGACTTCTCGGCCATAAGTCTGTGCCAAAATATACAACAATTATTCGTGATGATTCTGCAATGTTGAGAAAAAAAATATTCGAAACATATACAAATGAGCTAACATTCGATCCTTGAGTTATTTCAATTTGCTTAAGATAAAGGACGGCACCACATTTTTGTGTCCCGATGACAGTGGCTCTTCCTTTAATCAACACTTCTGATATACCTTCTTCGGTGTCGGTCGGAGCAATAATAGCGGATTTACCACTGAACAAATACCCATATTTTCTGTTCTCATCAAACAGTATATTGTTATTTGAAATTCCTAAAAACGTATTTTATGATTTATTTTTTGTAACCGATGCGCCGACATTATATGTAACGACTATGATAAAGTAATCTATAAATAATAAGCATAAATTTCGATAAGGTTACGAACCATCGGTACATTCTGTGGAACATAATACTTCACTTTCTTCAGAATCTTCCTTAATAACATCTTTTAGAGGATCTGTATATGAAAAAAAAAACTTATCTTAATTTCAATTATTCTGAGTATAAAATATAGATTAATTTCTATTTTTCTATTTAAATTTTATGCAACATTCAACTATATGTAAACGATTAGATATATTTTTGCTGCCAATAGATAAAATTGTGTTTACTATTATAAGTATAGGTAATTTTCTCAACAAAAATTACTAGTGCTGAATTTACAACCGACTTTCTTTTTATTAATAGGTTTCTTTCATGGCCGAATTAACAACAATAAAGGCAGTCAATGATTGAGCATACATTAATCAATCCCAAAATAATCTCATATTAATTAAATCGTTTCAAAATATATTAATCCTTAAAAAACATTATAAGCCATTGCAATATTGTAACACATTTATTTTTTTAATAAATACACATTTATAAAACGATAAATTTGTGAAAACTTCAGGAGGCGATACATAGTGATTTACAAATTACAACTTATAAAAATTGGTTTAAAAAGTATGTTAGGTAGTAAATGTAAAACAACTTAAATATAAAGAAAAAATTGTGTATGAAAAATTATCAGGATACATTAAACGGTTAAACTTTCCTATTAATCGCTAACCATTCAATTGTAAGATATGTATTTATATTGTATCATATAATATGACCCACAGACAAAAATCACAACTTACTCGAACGTATTGATAAAGCTAATCCTACTGCTAGTGCTAGTAGGAATAACTTTATTAGGGTTTTCATGATTACTGAAGAATGATTTTAACCAAATTGGTTCTTGTCGTTTTATGGTTTCGCATGCATCAAACAAATAAATTTAAGATCTTTTCTTTCCTAAAAATAAAAAAATAATTTTAAAATTTCATCAAAATTAGATAAGCAGATATTTATTGATAAAAGTAATGTTTAGTTAATTTTATAATTTTATTAAATTGCCTAGTTAGATTGATCAAAAAAATGTACGGACCTATTTTGATTGATTTTATTCATAGTAAATTTTCATTGAATAATATTTTGATTTTTCCATAAATATAAGACGAATTATTATTATTTAAATATATATATATATATATATATTTTAATTCAAAACCTAAATTCATTGGTTTTTAATGACTAAACATATCATACCATGAAAAGATTTAATACTAGCAATACTTCCTATATAAATATAACAATTTAAATAATATTGGAAAATTAATGTAATTGTAGTGGAAATGTTTTTCTATTATTTAAATAAAGGACGAACAACCCAAAACATATTTAAGTAGTAGGCACATAGAATAAATTACTTAACATAATATAATTTTAATTTTTTTTTGTTTATTTAACATAGACAAAGTAAATGTACCAACTTTAAGAATATATTGTGATCATTTACTGAACAATGTTCACCTTTAGTTTTCAAAAATAAATTGTATATTTGTGTTTCGTCTAAGTTCATAAATAAAGTAAACACACTTACTTACCTTTTAAAACATTTAAAAACCACATAAATTTATGATTTATTTATATAAAATATTTACCACAATATGGTTTAGATTATTATCAAAAAATAAAACAGTTAGTAGGTGTATAACAAACTGGTTAGAGCCACTTGCACTATAGTGTTATAATTTTGCTATTTTGAGCTTTTTATACAAAAACTTTATGACAAATAAATATCTAGCGCATGATCTTGAATTGATTTTAGCGGGGAAAATATTATGCGTCCGCATAAAATAAAATAATTTGAAATTATAAATTAGCAAAATCTACAACAACAAAAAACAATACCAATTAGTATAAGCATTCAAATACATTAAAATTCAGTATAATGCACGTATTATCTATAAATTTTCATTCATTTATTCGTACTTATATAACTTTAAATTTTTAAATAAATAGTCATATTCAAGATAATTTTTAAAGAGTTCTGACTGAAATGTTTCGAAATGAGAAAAATAACCTTCTGTAATTTTTGCATAATTTATTTATGAGGTTTTATTATTTATTTCTGCAAAAAATGTATTAGGAATGTTATTTTTATTTTTATTGATTGTGAATCATTTATATTTTTTTTAATAGCAGGTATGCGTGGTTATGACAAAAATTATTAATTTCGTCAATTAATAAATAATATATCAAGTACCAACTGTCCAACTACAATATTATTCTCATTTTATGTTAAATGAATAATGATCATAAAATAATTTGTAAATTTAAATTATATCTATGCAATAAATCTAACTGTGCTTTAAACTAAGTCTAATTTTCGCCATTTTCATTACTTATTTGTTAACCACTTTTGAAGTAAACACTAGATACTATATTATATGCAGCTGATATTCAAAATCATATACCTATCTAATACATAATTTTATAATGAAAACCCGTAATTATATGACGTGCAAAAATATAGGTAGGTACTGTAAATATAATACTATGATGCAGACATGCAAAGTAAAATGACAAAATATAAATCAATTTTTTATAAAAAAAATCATAAAATATACGTATTTAGATATATAGGTACATAATAAAATGTATACCAAATTAAAAAAGCGAGCATGTAACCTCTCTGTTATATAATAGCTGGGTGGCATTTGGAAATTTCCACATTTTTAGTATATTTTTTTGTTGTAAATAATGTTGATAAACAATTATTACTCACTGATTAAAATTATTGAATATTTAATACAGAGCTGCTCATAAGTTTTTCATTTGCCGATAAAAAGTTTTGAAAATTTAGTGTCATAATACCTACTTTTTTTTATAAGCGTTAAATTTAAAATGTTGATAAAATTCGTAAAAACTCGAAAATGTTCAAATTATTTTGTAGTTAAAAATTCATAAAAATGTTAAACATTTTATGTATATTATTATATTTTATGCACATTGTCCAAACGGAAACGATCTATCAGCCTATACTTCCAAGTGATATGTTTATTTGATATGACTATTATAGTCGTTATTATTTTAGTTATTATAATTTATAGTTAATCGATATAACAATTTCTGAAAATATTGCATTTATTATATCATTAGCAATTACCTAATAGAAAATGACTTTAAATTCAAATTTCATTTTTTTCCGAATGTCCGAAAACATTGCTTTCCAAGCACAAAGTTCATTTCATACGTCAAGGAATTAAAAAATGTAACTTTTATTTTACATTTTTATGTTTTTAAGTCATTTTTATATAGGAATGGCTAAAATTCGATAGCAATTTAGTTAACATTCATTCTAAAAGAATAAAAATAAACATTTATTTTGTTTTTACCGATCAGATTTATGTGACAGCAGGCAAAATTATTGTTGACACCTGTTACGTGTAAACACTGAGCCTTAGTGTTTTTCAAACGGTGTACACCTTATTACCTTAGTCTTAGTGACTAAGGTATACTCAAACATACAACAAAAATTGTATATTCATTTTTTGGAAATAATTTTCAGGGTAAAAAGAAAATAGAAACACTATAAGATGGTGAAAATTATATAAAAAATGAATACCTAAGAATAAAAATGTATATAAATCACATGAAGATACTATCAATTGACTTCATACCTAATATATTATGTATAGAGCTCGGATAAGCAACAAAAAAAAAAACACACGATATTTTTAAAAATATACAAAAAAAGAAGCATGGGTATTTATTTATTTTTTTAAAGCAAACAAAAAAAAGTATGACTAAAAATTGACATGAACTACCTAGTTATAAAATGAATAAAAAAAAAGTTTGAAAAATTACCTAATTTAAATTTAAAAAATAATTATTTACCATATATTTCCCTGAATTTGCAGAAGTGAATCTGACTCTATTATCCGACAGAATTTTTTTATATATAAAAAACGAACAATGAAGTAATCAGTGCATACTTCATACCAGAGGTTTCAAATAACAACAATAAATCTTAAATTTTGAAATGGTCGATATCGATGTTATAGGCATACTGGCCGTATAGGTACTGCGGGTTATATGTAGCTCGACAATCTATAGGTACGTTTACGTTTAATACATTTAATAATCAAGCCGATAATGAAAACAATAAAAATCCAGTAGAAACATTTAGTCCGCATTCTGGGTTTTTACGTTTCTTATTAATTTATTTGTTTTTATTACAATAGCATAACAAACATATTATAAAAAGATCCACGGCTGGAATAATTTTTAAAAAAGCAATAAAAATGCAAAAAAAGCATTATTTACATGAAAAAAAAATTAAATATACCTACCTAAATAATATAATCTGATAAGCCATCACTGATCAGAATTATTTTTTATGTACAATATTAATTTAACACCCAAATCCATCACAGAGACCCATTCGCATTAACCACACACAGAGAGGTACTTACATCTTTTATTCTTATTTTACTTAGGTAGTTATTTTGAGAAGTACTAGAAAATATAGGCAGGACTTATTTCATCCAGTTACCCATTTCGACCAAAACCATTTTAGACGTTTTAAAATTAGTTAGCAATAGTTACATATAATATAATGTATCTTTACTTCTTACTACAATTTTTGTAAAGTCATCGCAAATGTACTTAAAAAATACTATTCAAATAAACATTATCATAGTTATAATACAAATTACCAATAATTATTGTCTATCTAATAAAATCAAAAAAAAAAAAAACGAATTGAAGACAAGAATAAAACGAAAAACATAGGTATAATTTTAGATCCAATGAAATTACTAGGTATGAGTTTGTAAAAATCATTTATAGAAATTTAAAAAAATAATCATTTGTATTTTGTATTGACTTTTTACAAAAATGTTGGTAACAAATAATGATGTATTATATTATTTAAAACCCATTGCCAACTTCATTTTAAAACGACTAAAATGTCTATGGTTAAAATGGAAAAGATTTTGGTCAAAACTAGCCATGCCTGAAAATTGTTTACTTTTAATCTCATAAAAAATCCACTATATCATACCATTAACTATGCTCAAAGTTGAGAAATCATTAATAGTGTTTCAAAAGCTAATGAATGACACATACACACACATACAAACACATCGTAAAATCAATACTTATATCACTCCGAGCTGAATTTTAAAATAATTAATGCAAATATAAAATAGGAGCTTCTAAATTATCATAATATTTGGATTTATGATATTGATAATATTTATGGATTATTTTTTTATTTTTATTAAGAGTGTAGAAAATATGTAAATTATATATTTAATACAATCGTTTAACCATTCATTCAAATAGACTTCCATATGTAATATAATAATATAACATGTACCAAATAAAATTTGGTCTAAGAAATAGTGAAATTGAAACTAACATTTCAAAACCTCATGACCGTGCATACACTCAATATGAACATATAAATACATAAAATTCCATTTCTTGTCATAATGTATAACATACATCAAATATGACTACTAAAAAACCTATATTTTATTTAATAAAAATTATCAATTTATATTGGTTAATTAAAATTTCAAATTGTACAATATATTGTACAAACACTAATACTCATATGAAAATGTAATTTTAATAATTCATAAATCATAATATTATAATAATAACAAGATAATAAAAAAGATTTTACTTTAGGTACTTAGTCAATTTTATTTTCAAAATAAATTTGGGGTAACATTTGCATATTACAGAAATTTTTCAACAAAATAAAATATTAATAACTAATATTCAAAAAATAAATCACCCCAGTTTAAAAATACACAATAAATAATATGGTGCTACTAAAAATAATAAAAATTAAAAGTATACAATGTTGAGATAAGGAAATAATATTCTATATAACATAAATAATTTAGATAATGATAATTATCTAATTTAATTTAATTTAATACACTAGTGTTGTGTAATTATGTACACAGCAAACCTATGAAAAAAATACATATAGATTGTACACAATCTAATTTTTAAGTCCCCCTCCTTAAAAAAACAAAACAATAGAAATAAATACTGTAGTTGCAATTTGGAAGGATAAAAAAATACTTTTCAAATGCAATTAAATACAAACTCTAAATGCATTAAGTAAATATAAAAATAAAATAACAAAATTATAGTAATATAATTTGAAATTATAGGACGAATAAATAAATAAAATAAGTTTACTTATTTTTTAACACATTTATAAGAAATATTACAATTTGAAAAAACTCTGTGCAACAATTAAAAAGTAAAATTAAATAATGTTTTACAAAGAAATTCCAAGAAGTAAAAATAAATAAATAATAATAGTCACTAATTTCCGAGTTTTTTCTCTTAAGAATTTTTGTAGGTAAGAGTTACACAAAGCAATGAATACAGTTGTGCCGTCTGCATATCACAATAACATATTGATGTTAATATATTGATCAGATAAATTGTCACCAGGCTTTAGTAATTCTGTAAACCTAGGAGAAAACTATAATATAATTTGATGGCACCTTCAAATAGTTCTTAATCTATGATAATGTTGTAGAACCCAAAAATCGTCATAAATCTGGAAACCTAGATGGATCTTCAACATAGTTTGCTGGTACTTCAAAAAGATCAGAATCTATGTCATCGCGAAACTCAAAAGCCTGGAATGTGATCTTAGCAGACACTGTTGGCAGTATTGGAATATCTGTATGAATAAATTTAAATTAATAAACTACAAAATTATAGATGTCCAGGAAACATTTTATTTTATATAACTTGTTCAACAGTAAAATTATAAGTTATTCACACAACATACCTAATTTAACTGGAAACCCTGGTGGTAATTTTAAATTCACAAAATCGCGTAGTTTGGCAAAATGTTTAAATGGAGCAGTAACTTCAAGTACATCCATTAACATAGCAACTGATAGAGGGAAATCCATACTCTATAAATAAATAATTATCATTCTAAAATAGTTCTTTGCAAAAACCATGGATTAATATATATATATACATTAATCTGTGGAAAAAACTAATCTAGATTAATTCAAAAATAGATAACAATATTACCATAGCAACTGTTGCTTTAAATCCTCTTGTTGTGTTTTTAAAAACCATTTCTCTCGCTAAGGTTGGATGTTGTCCTGCCGGAGATGTAAAATACTCCTTCCATGTACATAATGCAGGCGTTGGGGGAAGAAGTGATTCTCGTCTTACAGGCTTAAAAATAAGAAGTATGGAATAACTCACTATTTAGTTATATAAACCTAATTGAAGTATTCAGTTACTTACTTCCCCATTGCAATCAATATTAATAGCGCATCCTCCTTTAGTTAAACTCTCTATGATTGCTTTATTTTTTTGTAGATCTTCTTCAGATAAGTGTTCTCTTCGTTTTTTCTGTTCTAACGTTAATCCATTGATATGATAAAAATCAGCATTGAAATCTCCAATGGTTTCCTGAATTTACCATTTTTAATTATTAAAACTATATAATTTAATTAAGTTAATTAATAATTATGATGAACAATATACATCAAGTACATAATAAATATAATTTTTTCTTTTACTTAAAAATATATACTTATAAATTAGCATTCAGCTTATTAATGATATAAAATTTAATATTCATACACAACAAATTGTTTTATTAATATTTTGTAGTAGAATTAATAAAAATGATGTAATTGTTACAAAATACACTCATACTTTTCTGTCTTGTCGAAATATCCATCCCGATTGGGCACGAGAAAATGTTATTGATTTTGTAGACATCTGTGCAGTAACTATATCAGTACTCATCATTAAATCAACTTCATCTTCAATCTCTGATTCAGTTTCCTTTAAAATTTAGTTTTATAGTAGTATACATATTTTTCACATTTGATAAATTTATATAAGATATTGATTTTCTTACTAAATATCTGACTCTTTGGTAAACACCAGCTTTGTTGTCCATGACAATAAGAGAATGTGGTGGTTTAGCATCACCATCAAACAGAAATGTAATTTCTCCACGTTCCCATTTCATGTCATTCATTGCAAAGTCAACTAGTGTTGTATCCAATCTAAACGATGTGCCTTTTTTATGAATCTGACAAAGATCTGAGGGTAGAACTCGAGAAACTAATGGCACTAAACGAATTAAAAACATTTTAATGATTATTAATAACTCATTATTGTAGTACAAAACATTCAAATCAAAGTTTAATAAAACCAATCAATATTCACCCCAACTCTGAAAGTCCCATTTTATTTGCATATAGAAATCTCCAACTTGTTTCAATGCAGATACTAAATTAGGTCGTCTTTCTTCAATCTGTTCTCTTGCTTGGTGTTTCATTTTTTTTAATAATGATATAACTAAATCAAAATTTAAAAAGTTTAAAATATCTTTATTATAAAATTAATAATATAATCTTTATTTTGTTTAAATTATTGAAGGAATAAATGTATTATTATTTTTTATTATGTTCTAGGAATTTATAGAATTATTTAACATGGGAAAGATTAAAAATATTTGATTTTTGTTGGTTCTTATAATTATTAGATAAGTTAGGATGTATTTATAAATTACAAAAATTTGATCAAAAACAGTCTCTAAAATATTTCAAACAAAATTGCAATAATTAGGCACTTTTTTTGCATTAGTCATGACTATGTAAAACTAATTAACAGTAAATTTTCATAACTTGTTTATTTATTTACATTTTACAATTGGTAATCTTACCTTTAACAATTAATTTGAATAATTTAAATTTCAAAGTAATTTTATCATAAAGACACACACCAATTGAGTTAACATAATAATTTTAATATTTGATAATATTAATAAAAATTAGTGGTCAAATAAAAAAAAAAAAATAATTTTTAATATAAGGAGATGAACTATGTGCTATGATATTGGAAAATGAGAATAGTATACAATATACGGCATACACATTGGACAATTACAATGAAACACGAGTTAAGTTTTAAAATGTACTTTTTTAAAATTAATATATCTGGTCAGTGGTCACCATAAATATGTCAAACGTATTTATAAAATTAAAACATCAAATTTCACAGAAAAGATTAAAATTTAAAATAATGTATAACATTATTATATAATTATTTAATATATTATTATTTATTATATACATACTCATATGGGTTAACACAATATTATGGATAATAAATTTTATTTACCTACTCATAGATTTCCAATTGTAATATAACATATTATATATTTTGTTTCTGGTAACACTGAAAGTATATTATCAATGTTATCAGTGATTAATATATTTTTTTAGTTATGTTAATTTGTTAATAGTACATGCAGAACTAGCAGAATGGCAGAAGTCACATATAAAATATATTGGTATTTCAATCTACCGAGTCTCCAATTAAAGTCACAATTTAATTATAACTACTTATAAATTAAATTATTTAACTTATTACTAATCTGTATGTTTTTTTTTTTTATTTAAATGTGAATTTTTAAATGTCTGCAGTGTGAAGTATGTATTTCTCCATAAACATTTATAATTAGTACAATATTATACTTTAGTTTATGACATAAAAAAAAAAAAAAAAAACTGAGAGGACTTAAACTGCAATAATTGAAGTTGTCAAAATGAACAGTGTACGAAAGATAATGCCATTATGTTCAAAGCAAGTATTTACAGGTAAAAGGTTCAATTCTAATTCAAATGATTTAACAAAAGAGGAAAACAAGATTTTATATGAAAAATTATTGGATAAAAGCTATAGTAGTGAAAAACAAACGGAAGCGAGTTCTTTTGCTAAATGGGTAACACCTCATTATAAATTTGGGCCTTCGCGTATCATGAATTATGATTGGTCTATAAAAAACATATATTCTTGGTATAAAAGTAAAAGAGTTGAATTTCACAAATATAATCAGCGTTATGTACCTGAACGAGTTAAATCACTTGGAAGTGATATAGCTGTGGCACATTTTATTGTTTATCGAGGCGGTGCAATTAGATTTCGAGGGCAGGATAACTTTATCAGATGGACTAATAAAAAAGAAGAGTACTTTGTTAATCTACCGCAAATGTATGACCCAAATTATTTTGTTGAAGCTATTGATGCATCAAGCCTAATGTTTTATTACCAAGGAATAGAAAACTTTAAAAATCTATTTAAATTGAAATGGCTAAATTTAAGTAATAACCCAGTTCTGGACAATTGGTGTCTAGATTACATAGGGCATGCAATACCTACTTTGGAATATTTGGATATTTCAAATTGTCATCAAATAACAGCTGCTGGTATAGCTGGTCTTCAAAAACTAACTCACCTCAAAATATTAGTGATAAATAGTAATAATATAGAAATACAAATGGCATGCTTTGCATTAGAAGATATAATTCCTGGATTATTTGTTTTAATTCAAGATAATAATGATGTTAAATTAGAAACAAAAAAAGAAAATCTAAATGCTAATGAAGTATAATAAACGTAAATTGTATTGTTTATATCAATAATAGTTATTTTTATTGTTAATAATAATGCTTAGAACAATTTTAGCTTGATTTAATAAAAAATGTACAATAAACATCATTTGTATCTATTACTTCTTATTTTTATTCCAAGAAAGTGTATGTATTTTAGTATATTATACTTGATAATGAAAAAAATAATATACTAAACTCTCATACATTAATCATGGGGTGTCCTGTGCTGACTCTTATTTTGTATCTATATCCTAACATATAATAATCAAATTTTCTAAGTACACCGAAAAGTTCATGTAAAATAGTAAAAGAAAATATTTAAAATGTTTAAATTTAATTATATAATAATTATATTTTGTAAAAATTAAAATACAAAAAATCCTACAAACTACATAAGGCTATACTATATAATTATAGGCATAAACTATTATGCTTGTATAGAAAAAATAATTGGATAATTCAGTTATTTATATTAAATGTGTATAAATTTGTGACTTTTAAAGTAAATAGTAGAAAATATTTAGTTTTGTTAAATTGAAAATAATCAAATTGCCAAAATTTTAACTTAATCAAAACAAAACTTTGAATTCATTAAGCACAAATTATTGTAAACTAAATCAGTTATTTCAATTAATATATATTAGAAAACATTAAATTAAACCATCATAACTAAAAGTTGGAAAATATTATACAATTAATCAAACGATTTATAATTTAGAAAAAAATTATTCAGTAGATTGTTAAAATTTAAACAAGATAATAATATAAGTAAATAATTAAATAATTTCAATAGTAAATTAATATAACAATTTTGTTTTGAATTGTTATTTTTCATTTGTTCATCTAATGATCAATATACCATGTCTACATAATAACACTCATAGTAAAGCTATATGTTGGATGTTATGTTATTTAAATATGATGCTACCTACATTATTTTATAATATTATTAACAAAAACACTATTATCATAGTATTTATAAACCACAAATTGTTGAAAACTAATCATATGTATTTTATACTGAATTGATGAAGTATATATTTTAAATCAAGCAATACATAAACTTACTAGTAAGACGATCTCCATAACTAATTGCTTCAGACAAAGGGGTCCATCCATTTATATTTTTTACTTTCACTGGTGCATTGTGAGCGAGCAACAATTGCACTATATCTGAAATGTATTTCAGATAAGAAAATAGTATTATCAATATTGTGTTCTCGAGCGACAGGCAGAATGGCGAGACACAAACAATTAATGTATTATCCACTATGTCTCGTAGTCACTATACTACTGCCTTTAACCAACCTACCTTTACGACCAAGCATGATGGCTAAATGCAGTGCCGTATTACCTGCAACAACAAATATAATCATGAAACAAGAAATTCTATAACACATATGTTTAACTGTACGAGACTATGAGATGCAAAGCCAACATACCGTGTTTGTCTTTCTTTGATAGATCCTCCGTTCTCATCATCCGTGCGAACTTTTGTACGTCACCTTCGAACACACATTCGTGCAGAGGATACAAGTGCTGTTCTTCAGCCATACCACTGCCGTTGCTAATCTGAATTTTGTGGTCTAATTATTTCTAATTATCTGTGTGCATAGTGTTTCATATTATTATTGTTATTTTTTGTTGTCGTCTATCGTCGTCTTGAGTCAACATAATAATAATACGAATATTGACAAAATATGTAATATTGTCGTGTGTACTGTGTTCGCCGTTTGTACGGTGAAAAAAAACTATTATCAATGTTATTTCAACGTCCGACTCAGTGATAACAAAATCACAGATTTTTATATAGAACAGACTAGATAGCGAACTCCCACTATCAATTGAAGCCAGGTTTTTCGGTTGGCATTATAATATGGTAAATATTAATTATGTTGTATTGTATTTTATGATGTCTAAAACTGTTGTTTAAAAAAAATTAAAAATATTTTATATAAATCATTTTTCATTTATTTCTATATTTTACCATTAAAAACGATGTTATTCCTAATACATTTTGTATAGGAAACGTAATGTTTTGCGGACCGAAAAAATAGCGAAAACTGATACGCGAGCTTCAATGTTAATAATATAAATAATATACGAGTTCCTAATTTATGTAGTTAGTATAGAATTAGTCTGTGCAATAAATTTATTCTGTGACAAAATCTAAAAATATAAGTAGACAGATATAAATACACTCACAGATCAGTGATAAGACGAAACAAAACACGGCTGATAAGTCTTAGAGCGAAACCATCACTGTTGATAAAAATAAAAATCTGAAACAAAAAGCTCAAAATATAATATTACATAGAACCTATTTAGTAGTTTAGTACACAATTGACAATACACATAGGAAACACAGAATTAAAGACACTGAAGAGACCTCTAAGTGGAGGTACTTCGTTAATAGGTAGTTATAGATTAAGTAACTCTTTTATGCGTTTGTAATGTTTGCATTTACATTTAAGTTTTTTTTTTTTGTACTCTAGCTTAGGTACTGAATTACTCTGAAACGAAAAATACCGGTGATTTTAACAAAAGTATAGATTTTTAATATTTGTTAACAGCATTTTGTTGTAAAAAATTAACAAACACCAATGTTGATATAAAAATGCTTTTTTTATAAATATACTTATAAGCTGTTTATTTAATTAAATGTACCTATTTCTTTCTTAAATTAATCTTTGTGTGTATAATTAATTCTACCGGTAGGTAGTATTTATTGATTTTACCAATAATCAGACTGAAAAAATTATTATTATTTTTATACATTACTATTTATTTTGTTAATAAATGAAAAATTAGCAGTAGGTAAATAGAATTTACTAATGAATTTTCGTTTAGTCTACATACTGAAATTATCAGATCAAGACCCCTCTGTATTTTTAATTTCATTTGAAGTTTACCGAGTTAGATTATGGTTTCTAATAAGACTAGGGATGGTTTTAATTTGGCTGATCAAAGATAAATATGGGGGGGGGGGGTAACTTGTAAAACGTGCAATTATACCAGTGTTAATTCTTATCTGAATGAATGTAGTGTAACATAAACGCACTGAAAACCAGCAGTCTTCTAAGTAGGATTTTAGAATTAAATAGTAATAGCTTAGTAATGATTTAGTATACGTTTTAGCTTTTGAAGTAAACTTGCATACTACATTCATCAAATACTTGATAGACATCAACGTTGACATTCTCAATATGCACTTCTCAGATTGTCTGACGATTCAATGTTAATTGTCGTCTGGGGCCAAATTATACGATGCCTCTCTTCAATTACTCTCTTACCAGTTTCGTAAAAAATTTAATTATTGATAATTCATACTTCCAAATTTAATTGCGTCATCGCAGTTACACTTTTTTTTTTAAAAAATATATCATTTCACAATTTATATTACTGTTGTTCGACTAACCTTGTTTATCCAAGTTACAAAAAACAAATTTTTCAATTGACGAAAATGAAGCCATCACTACATTTTAAATACAATAGTGACTCGTATTTTTTTTCAACATTCTCTCACCTCTTAGATTGTTACCCTGAGTAGTTGCCGCTCTAGTCCGTCATAACTACAGTCCTGTGCCCGCCTACAGAGGTCTATTTCACAATTGTATAATAATTATTATGAGTCTTTCTTCCACAACGATCGGGATACCGCAATTAAATTATGAATTTATATATACATATATATAAAGGCATTGTACATAAATCAATGGATAATCTCCCTTCGACTCGGTTCATAAGCAAAAAAGGATAATAAATAATAATATACCTACTATTATTCGATGTAAAATATACATTTTGAATATCATTTATTTATATTAACATTATTTATTATATATTTTTAGTGTTTTTACGAAACTAATTTTGTGTAAAAATCATATAAACACGTCAACTATCTTGAAGTAATAATAATATTACTAATTCCGTTTTCCTATGTTTTTTTTTTCAAATAAAATAATAATCTTATTATAATAAAATTATAAATTAAAATAGCGTACATACATTTGTATGATCACAATGTTAGATAGTCCCTAATCATAGTATTAAGATATAATTGCAGCTATTTAGAGATACAGAGATATTTTAATATTATAACCAGACATCACAAGGACCCTCAAATTCAAATAAGTCGCACCAACAAAATATTACAAAGCCAATGAATTATGTAAAATGCCCTCTTTATTGAGTCTATTGTCTAATATACAGTTACCTATAGTATAAACATATATAATATTATACAAATATTTTTTAAAACTTATTTATATTTAAAAATTTTAAAATAGAGTTCTAATTACAATTCAAGTATTTACAATATGAATGTAAACGTACAAACTACAAAGTTATATTTTTTAATAGACTTTATCAGACTGTAAAAGTTAAAATTGGCGTCACTTAATATTTTAATGATAGACCACTCAAGTTATTATGATTTGTCTCCCGTGAAAAATTATTGCTTGATATAAATCTAGATACATAATGTAAAGAGTTATAAGTCATAGCCATGTATGTAGAAGGGCACTTGTCCATCCTCCTGTGCCTAAAATGTCCTAACATCATAATGATACATATAAATAAATCAAATAACACTTGTAAGTTGTACATTTTAATTTATAATTCTCTCTAAATATTAAATACGATGTACGAATATAGAGTCTAAAAATAGTTTAGTGCTTAACGATATACATCATGTTATCGTTTTATATCGTATTAATTGATTACAATTTACTATCTGTAGATTATTTGAATTTAGAGTATAACTATATTATAAATAAAAGAACTTAAAAGAGCTTGTCCCCCCCCCCCGATTGAAAACATACTTATATCCATGGATATATCATAATTTGTGAATATATCATGGGCATAATACCTATCATGATATTTATGATTATAGTAATAAAGCTGGAATAATAATAACACGGCATTGTGTATAGGCAATTTAGCTACACTCATGTCGAGGATCCATTAATTATTTTATTGATTAATTTTTATTTCTATGTTCACAATTTTTGAAACAGATTTTTTAAATGTTATATAACATATAAAAAGTACATTGTACTTAACATTATATACTATGGTTTATTCGCATAATTTTGAATAAATCAAAAAAATATATTGAATTTTTTAAATATTGTTTTTTGATTTTGTTCAAAAATATGAAAATACATAATATCAATATGAAAAAATTTAAGAATGAATGAATAGTTTTCATAAATTGGTAAAACAATTAAGTCTATATAATATATATAATATATATATAATATATATAATATTGCCGATGGATGTGTAATTCTATATAGTTGATAACAGTATAAAATGAAATAAATGAAGATAATATACTATATACGAGTGTATCAGTTATAGCGTCTTTACAATTTAAACATATAATAATTCAATATTGTATTTCTAATTTATTTTATATCGATGCATTATGTTTACACATATTATATTATAATGTTGGGTAATAAATAAAAATAAATTAAATATTTATAAATTTCAACTGAAAAATGCATTTCATTTTAACGCATTAAAGAAATTATATGAATACATTTTAAATTTTGCATGATTTTTGCACATGTATTGACTACATTCAAAAACAGATTTAGTTAATGATTCTTTGAAAATGTGAACCAATTCATGTTTTGAAATAACTATTTTGGCCATGCTGTAAATAAAAAAAAAAACATTGTATAAATATTAAATAGTAATAAACACACAAAATAGTACTTTCAATACATATACGATATACGAACTAACCAATTAATATTAGTATATATTAATATATTATATGATACAGAATTATTGATTTCAAACGTCATAATATATTGTATTGCGTGACTCAAGCCAATCTTGTAACACTGACAATTCGGCAGTCCAACATCGATTTAAATTCGTTGTATACACCATGCTGTACATACGTTTGACTATACAGTATACAGTGATATTATATCACTCTGTTTACATTTATATACATTGATTTATTAAAACCGTAGGCGTTATATAAAAAGAAGTGGTCATTTTTTTTTTTTTTTTTTGAAAATGCACATGACGTATTGTACATGCGACTACGAAACCCGGAAGAGAACAAGATTTCGCATTTTATTTCTTTTTTATAAACGTATATTGTTACTTTACCATTGGCATTTTTGAATATATCTTTTTTTATGTAAATGTTACATTAAAATATTGAATTTTGTTATTTTATGAATTAACTCTTGGTAGTTAATGAATTACCTACGAATGTTAGTTAAAGTATGAAATAATACTTGAAAGTCATACTTTAATAGTTTAACTAGTTATTTTATAGAATATATCTAGTTGTTCTATAAAGTTTTAGATCGATTTTCGTATAGAATATGTTAAAATTTAAAATATATTATATTTTATTTATTTTAAATTGAATTAATTTTTTATTTAAACACGCAAGACTACTGTGGCATTTAAATCTACACAATACCTACTTCTATTTTATACAAATACAGAGAACACGTATGATTTTAAAACTATTACTAAACGATAACTTTAGAATATACAAAAAACGTACATTGACGATTAATTGAAGACTATTATATATGGGTAGACCGAACAGAGACGAAAGATTGCTTAGGCAACTCAGCGTTATCGGTAAACAGTGATCATATTTTATATAATTAAATATATTAACGAAGTAAACCAATTAAAATATAAATTATATACGGCATTACCTACACGTAATAGTTATTTTATAAATTATAATTTTTGGAATTTTTAATATTCTTAAAGTTTATATTAAGGGTAATAGTCCTTAAAAAGATTTTTACAAATTATACATTTAGATAAATTAATAATAACTACTAGAATTTTCAAATCACAAAAGCCCTCATATAGCCATGTTTTCCTGCAAACCCATTATTACGATGGATTTATACTCAGTGTTAAATAACTTAAAAACTACTGGTTCAATTTTAGATTCTGAGTGGAGTGATTTTACAATGTTGTGTGTGTTTTTTTTTTGAAAAAATTTTAAGTGCGTTTGAGTTTTAAATTTTTATGAAATAGCGTAACGATAACGATTTATCCTCAAACAATTTTAAATATTTGTTATTATTCAAAAGGTATAAGTCGTAGATACTTGAACATTTTACCAGTTATTAAGATTGGCGTTTTCTCTACGTGATTTAATTTTCAAAATATTTTGACTTTTCTTGAGCTGTTTATAGACAACTGAAATTTTCAATTTTTATGAAAAATTTTTTTTTGAAGTGTTAATTAAGTTTTTTTGACCCAATCAAAATACTTGAAAATTTAATACAAAGTTCCTCATAAGTTATTCTTATAGTGATTAAAAAACTATAAGAATACATAGGCACAATTTTTTTTTTATTAGCATTTTAACTTTTAAGTTCAAATATTGACAAAAATTCGTCAAAACCATGAATATTTGCAAATTATTTTATAGGTATAATTCATAAAATTTTTTGTATAAGTAGCTAAGAGGAAAAAAATTCAATACAATATTTTCCATAAGTTTAACTTATAATAATTATAAAAGAACTTAAGTTCTGGTATATTCAGGCCATTAAAACATGTTTATGCATAAACCACCTTTTTCACCAACCATTCTAAATTATATTCTAGGCTGACAAATCATCTCCGTTCAGAATCATTTTTCGTATACAATAATACCTTTCATTGGATTCAAATTTAACACTCCTATATATATAATAATGATCCATACGGCACCTAATGTACAGCAGAGTGGTACCCACTTACCCACTTTTTTATTTTAATAGGTATGTTTACGTTAGATAAATTTATCTTCTAAGTATTTTACAAAAAAACGAAGATCTCAATTAAAAAACTGACTAAACCCACACAGAATACTCCAAAGTAGTACAAAACAAACAAAATAATTTTAAAATATGGTTTTTATGTGTATATTTAAAAATTCTAAAAATCAGATTTTGAATAATTATGTTTTTGTTAAAAAGAATGGGAGTGACCATGTTTAGCGATTTTCTCTATATAAATATTATATGTTACCGAAAAAAATGACATTTTTCTAATGTTGACAACGACTAATCAATAACGATTAAGTAAGGAATTAAAGTCAATAACTAGTTATTTGATAACAATTTCTTATAAAAGAAAGCATTGATGATAAGATTAAAAATCAAATTATATATCAAATCTATAATTTTGGATAAATTATAATCTTATAATATATTATTCTGTATTACATTGACTTTTTTTGTTTGTTTGTTTCTATTTATACTATGTTAATATTTTATATTTTATCACCCTTATTGTTATATGGGAAACAGTTAAACTACTATGACACAAGAATTACGTTATCTAATAGATCCACAGTAAGCAAATTTAGTCAAATTTTAAGAACATTTCATTTAAATCCATTTTGAAAGAGATTATTAAACACAATAATTAACGCTTTATTTTTTTACTATTTCAATGTATGAACAGTTCTGTGCCACTTAAATGTTTTACATTAGTCAATTTTACTATAAGTTATAATTTATAAGCAATGAAACGATGATATTAAACTGGGTCGATCATAATATACTATTTATATAGTACCTTATTTATTTATATAGGTATGTTCATTAATCAGACCAATCACCGCATAATATCAATAAAAGTGTTTATATTTGTTTTGCTACGGATTTAGCATTGCTTAATATGATAAGAAATTGTTGATAAAACTATCAAATATCCAACATTGTCTACCCTTAAAAATTATTGTTAACAATGTGACTATAGAAAATCACGACAATTCCTAAACTATAATTTTTTTTCGGTAACATATATTATAAATAAGTACCTACATGGTTATTTAAGAAAATAATTCTCTGATATACTATTTATATATGATCTGCTAAAAAGTTTCAATGTTTTTCCACATTTACTGGTTTTATTGGGAAACAAGGTTCCCATATCTTTCTCCAGGATTAATGATTTATTTGTCATCCCCTAGTCTCTTCTATTGTAAAATTTATAGTGCCAATTCTTTTTTCCCACGTGCTCTATTAATAACTAGGTAATAAAATACCTCTATCAAATATCAATAGATCTTTTTGATTCTAGTCGTGATAAATTTAAACCTAATGTTTTATTTATACTAAGTATTAGTCATGTATAAAAGCTTTTAAAAAATTTTAATTTAAGTTTTAATTTTCTATATTTTACTTTTTTAAGTTAATATTTGTTATTATCATATTATAATATAAACTTCTGTTCTTGTAATTTGTAAATTTGTTAAATGTCTTATTCAAAGGGCTCAAACCAATTTAAATTTCTAAACAAATAAATAACCAACGTAAGCAACGTATTACCTTCGAACAGAACGAGCTACAGGACTCTTTGCCACTTGAAGTCCGGCCTCACAGACAATTCTCTGTAAACACGGCTTGTCGTCATTAATCGCATCGTTGACTGCCGCGGTTAGTGCATCCAAGTATCCAGATATCTGACGACCGTTCGCGAACCGGCCATTGTCCACATGGTCTTTTAACATGGTGTAAACGTGAATGTAATGCGCTATCCTGGGTAACACTGACGTTCGGAACAGGTACGAGGCGGCCATAAAGAAACCGGTGGCGAACATCGGCTCAAATACCCTGTCCAGAAGGAATCGGCCGATCGACGTCAATCGGTTGCACAACGGAGAGTATCCGTCCAATGCCGACGGGCTGTATATCGTCTTACCGAACAACAACCGTTGCAACAACCCAGAAGCGTGGAAAAATGGATATCCGAATGGCTGATAATGCTGTGGAGGTGGGGAGCCATACTGCAACACTCCATCATTAGCTATGTCGTACGATCCGACGGATAACGGCTGTTGCAACTGCACTCCGGCCGCATCTGATTCGCTTAACGTCTCTATGCCTCCACCGCCATCCACGACGAAACCTCCAGCTGATGGTCTAATTACAACGCTACCACCACTGACGACGACCGGACTACCACTTTTAACCGCGGCTATATCGATTGGTGTTACAGCTGCTGCATTAGAACCATCACCATGATGGTGCACTGATGACTCAAGAGTTTGCCATTTTTTACTGTCGTTGTCGTTTACATCCGATAATGGATAATAACCACCACCTCCGTGGTTTTTGACATTGTCAGTACCATACAGTTTTCCAGCTGATGTGTGCTGTTGCACTTCAGGGTATCCGCGGTAGAAGTTGTTGGCTCCGTGTGTTTGACAAGTTATACTTTGCAAAATGACGCATAAACAAATCACAGCCGACACTATCTTACCTAAAAAATGATCAAAAATTTAAATACATTAAAGTTTGCGAAAAAATTGAGCGTCCTGTGACACATATTATAATGTTTCAATGTTGGAATATTAATAGTATATTTAAACCAGTTAAGTCGTACTGTGCGTTCGCAACTGAAGAA
Source organism: Aphis craccivora (assembly GCA_009835225.1). Classification (NCBI taxonomy): domain Eukaryota; kingdom Metazoa; phylum Arthropoda; class Insecta; order Hemiptera; family Aphididae; genus Aphis; species Aphis craccivora. Next base: position 47,507 of record VUJU01000227.1, read on the forward strand.
AATTATCAATTTTTCTTTCTATAGCACCTAGAACAAATATTAGAATATTTTAGATTTTCTGTAGTGAGGATAACTTTATGCAAATGGTTTTCATTAACGGAACAATAAGAGCCAAACTACAGGTATATTAATTACTTGAGAGCCGAAATGAATTATTATTAGCTATATATACGATATAGGTACCCTACAAGAATCTCACCAACACTAGACTAAATTATTGATTAGAATACGTTATGATAATATAATCTTTACTTCAGTAACTGCTTACCTCTCAAATATGCAGATGAATTCCACATTTTGCAATATTTATAATTAATTTATTAATTAATTGATTGAAAACAGTGATAATAATTATATCATTCAAATCCACAGTAAACACACGAAGTAATAAACACTGTTGAAGTTTTACGTATTATACTTAAAATTATTTTATTTTCTGTAATGAGTTAAGACTTTATTTTTCCCTGCACTTCTATATAAACTTAAACTTAAAGTGATTAGAAGATAATTAATATTAGCTAAATTGCATTGACATTATTCTATAATGTTCTTTAAATTACGGTCTTAATTGTTGATTGCTAAATGTTATAATGTATTGAAAATGAAATACAAAATAAAAATAAAATTTAAGATTTGGAAGATTTGGTAAGTATAGTATAAAATACATTAAAACAGGTTATAACCGTTATACATTTATATATTAAAAGACTATTTGTCTTGTTAACAATTAACAATTAAATTAAGTTCTTATACCTAATAAATCCGTGCAAGATAGTGAATAGTAATAGAAAGCGTATTTACTTTTATAATTATCAGTTATTAGTGTAATTATACAAAAACCAAATATTATGTAGAGAACTAGAGATCGACTATTAGACATTCAACACAGTCATTAGTTTAAATAGGGTATTAGGGTGTTATGCCATAGTTATTTTTAGCCCCCCTAAAGGTCAAAAATAAAAAATTTTTACCTAAATATTATTCATTATTTTATTGATTATAATTAAAATAGTAAATATAAGTTATCGGAAATCATAAAAATTATAATAATATATCGGCAAACAATATAATATGCTATTATAATTTATGAAATTAACAGTAAGATATAAAAGATCGAACTTTGATGTCTAACAATATTATAAGTATTAACGTTACTTCTACTTAAGATAGAAAACTATGTAGCTGAAATTTTTATTGAAAAGATTTAAATAAAGATTTATTTTATACAATGTCCTTCGTATATTGGGCAATATAGAAAACGGATGAGTCAATGAGATGATTTAATGAATAATGATAAATCGTAAAACATAGTTAAAATAAAGTCAAATTATTATCTGTCACTAGTTTGTTTGTTCTTAATGTTCTTATCGTATTTTTACAATGGGGATGTCCACGTGTCCACATATTATACGCGTATATGTGACATAATATATTACTTATTATTATATTTACTGATTTATAAGTTATATTATATGTAGTTGTAGTGTTTATCATGCAGTGCCACAATCGGTCTTTTACCTATCTCAAAAATAAACTATTTAGAAACCACGAATCGTTTGTATAGTGTAGGTTAATTGATTCAGCGTGTAGCTACTTATTCGAATATGGAAAAGTTTGATAAATATTTAAACAATTTGTTAAAAAAAAAAAGAGGTTTAAATACTTCATTTTTTACCAAATTAAAATATGATCAATTAATATTACATATAAATCAATTAAAGAACAATTCAAAGAAAAAGGAACCGAATGATTATAAACTTTAAAAAAAATATAATGTGTTAAAAGTTGCTGATATTAACAAGTTAATTGTACCAGTATATGACAATAACGAAATTAAATATTATGTACATAATGAAGAGTTATTTAAACTTATACATAATATTCATTTATCGATTGGACATGGCGGACGAAACAGGATGGAACAAGAGGTAAATACAAAATATAAAAGCTATACTGAAATAGTTGCGAATCGTGTAAAAAAAAAAAAAAAAGGAAGCACAGCCAAGAAAGGATTAGTGGTGCAATCGATTATAACTACTGAGATGAATTCTCGCTGTCAGATAGACCTAATTGATATGCAAGTACAATCCGATGGTGAGTATAAGTTCATACTGGTTTACCAAGACTACCTCACAAAATATGTACTACTTCGACCGTTAAAAGACAAACGTGCTGAAGAAGTTGATTACGTGTTATTAGACAGTTTATGATTTTCACTACTTTCGGAGTACCATCAATTTTACAATCAGACAACGGTCGAAAATTTACAAATCAGGTTGTAACTGAAATATGTGCAATGTGCCAATGTGGCCAGAACTTAAAATAGTTCATGGTAAACCTTGTCACTCACGGAGTCAAGATTCAGTCAAACAAGTTAACTAGGACATTGAAAATATTCTTGCTACTTGGTTGCAAGACAACCGTACTAAAAATGGAGTAAGGGGTTAAAATTTGTTTAGTTCATAAAAATCGTTCATTGCATTCAGGAATAAAATGTTCACCTTATGAAGCTATGTTCGATACAAAAGCTAAAATTGGATTAAAAAGTACACTTCTGCCAATAAATATAATAAGTAATTTAAAAACTGAAGAAGACCTCGAAAAAGCTCTGCATTCTATTTCTACTGTAACGAACAGTAATGATGAAATAGAAAACAAAGAAGGTACCTATAAAATTATAATTCTAATACCTTTTAATTATATAAATAAAATTCATCAATGTATTTATTTTATTTTAGCTGTACCTTTAAGAATAAATATTGAAGAAAATTTCAAAACAGCCCAGAATTCTATTTCCACTACATCGAAGTGCAATAACGACATCGAAAACATAGAAGGTACCTATATCCTACCTTTTTAGTAAAAATATAATAATAATACCTTTTAATTATAATTTTAGATTTTTAGTTTTAGTTTTTGAGTAATAATATTATGTCACATAATTAAATAAAATTAATCAATGTATTTATTTTATTTTAGCTGTACCTACCTTTAAAAATAAAAGTTATTCGTGAAAATAGAACCGAATCACTTAAAAATTTGAAAGTTCAATCTATAAAAATGAAGCAAGCTTCTGAGAATTGTTTTTGTCTCGGCGAAGTTGGTCAGTCAGTAACGGTTAAAATTCCAGACGTCGATAGGGCCCATAGTGATTTTAGAAACATTATTGGAGTTATTCTTTCAGGTGCTCAAAAATATTTTACTTATATTATTGATATTCCAGATAAAATTATAAAAATATATTTATTCTGTTTTTACAGTTAACAATAATATGTACGAGATCGGGACCAAGGAAGGCCGCCTTTCAACTCTTTACAATAGAAACCAATTTGTAATTTGCAAAGAGAAATTTTTGGAAGTCGATGATGTGCCGCATAGGTACCAAAATTTCGAGAGGCAGCACGGAAATTTTCAAATTTGGGCGGTCAGGGTTACGACCGAAGTATATGTGTACAAAAATGTAAAACATGGAAGTGCAAGTGTAAAGCAGCGGAGCGGCTATGTACATTAAAATGTCACGGAAGCAGTACATGCGACAATAAGTGATAATAAAATTTAAAAAACTTATTATATTTTCTAATAATATAAATAGGTACATGTCATTATTCATTAAATCATTTCATCCGTTTTCTATATTGCCCAATATACGAAGGGCATTGTATAAAATGTCCGGACAATGTATAAAATGCCCAAATTGTATACTTTGCCCGTAATATCATATATGACGTTTATAGAAATGTGACATTCTATATAGAAAATTATTTCAAATCAAAACTAAATCTAGTTTCATCGATAACTCTGTTCCCTTTAGTGGTACTTTAATTCTGATTTGATTTAGGTATAAATGTTTAATTGATATAATCACTCTACATCGTAAATTTATCTTGAAACTGTGGATATTGCAGGAATGGGATAATTTTTCAAAATCTTAAGCCTCATATATAAAGCAGTATCCCAAAACACTTTCCCATAGCTAACCATAGTTTTAATTTTCACGCTGTTATAATAAAATACTCTAGGTTGTACTCACTGACATTTGTCATAAGCTCATAACTTATTACCATTTACCGTACATTCGTACCACCTCTACAAATGGGTAGGTACTCTATAACAGACCAGTCTATACTGTAGTACAACTGTACCCAACTACCATATACATAGCTCTGACAATTTTAACATCTAATCTATAATTATTGTCCTTCTTTCTCACAGTCTTACACTTAAAAATATATTATATAAATTACCATATTAACTCTATAGTCTATAAGCTTATTGATTATTAAAATTTGAAAAAATTAACATACCTTGCTAGTCCATGCAGTTTCTTGCTTTAGGTGACGTTTTAATAAGCTTTATAGAGAATAGATGCATATCAACATTTCCATCTTATCGTCTCTTATTACTCGATGCATTCAACTCGGATAATACATTAAATTATTATTTCAATTGTTTGAGTTTAGATTTTTTTATTTTATTGCGCTTGACTATTGTTTAGTTTTCAGTTTTTCACACTGAATGTTGATTTCATCGCTCCCGCCAATAATCTTGGCCGTCAGTGTTGCCAATGACTGGATTCTAGTTATCTTAAATTATTTGCTGGTATAGTTTGATTTGTGATAGTAGGATATGTCCGCTCTAGCGCCAGCTGAAAAGTAGACACGACAGACCGACAGATGACAGTACAGTACATACTGCATAAGTGCATAGTCTCATTGAGCGTTGATTAGTTTAGTTTTCCAAAAAAGAAAATTAAATTGGAATATAGATTATCAATCAGCATCATGAATATTGTGGTTTAATTTTTTTATTTCAAAATAAGTATTTACACGTCCGTTTGTTAAAATTATGCCAAACACACGTCTGTCAATACTCAAAATACATTATATAGTCATATAGAATAATTTATATAGTTATAATTTTAAATTTATTAAGAGATGGATCATTGTAAAGATTTTATAAAAACCGAATTCCCCTCTATTGATATAGAGATGTTTCAATATATAGAAGGTAATGTACTAAGAATTTGTGTACGCACAATGTGTCTCGAGTATTTGAAATTCTTGAGTGTAATTTTCAATTTTTTACGCTCAGTACACATTTATAAAGTGAGTATTTATGGTTACAGGTGTTCTACAAAATGGAATTGAAGACTTCCATGATTCTGAAGATATATTTGAAGCAATTGGTGAAGTATTACAGGAAATAGCAAATAAGTCCGAATCAGATATCAGGTACAACATAGAAAAACAAAATAATGATAACATTTAAATATTGTGCATTGAGAATACTTGTAATGTTGAATTAAATATTTTAGGGGAATCTGTTCAAAATTATTGCATTTTATGCGTCCTCATTCTGATGACAATGTAATAAAAAATGGTCATACAAAAATTCTGGATGCTCCGGTACATTTAGCTTCAATGGCAGCAGATCTGGAAGATAATGATATGGAAATCAAAAGTATATGGGTTAATTCAAGAGATGATAGTCTGGTATGTTTATTTTATACTCGTACTTTATGATTGTAAAATATTGTATTATTGTATAATATTGTTTGGTTATAATTTATTAATAATAGTACTTACTTTTTTTTATTGCTTTAATTTCATAAGAAAGTGGATAAAAAAAAACTGGAAAAAGCTCAAGCAAAATTGCAACAAAAACAAGATAAACGGACTGAGCAAGTTATTAAAGGCGTAGGAACTATGAGTGTAGTAAATAGTAAAATGGATAATGCAACTGCTTCACAAGTAACTAGTAAAAAGGAAGCAAAACTGGAAGCTAAAGGAAATAATCGAGCTCAAGATATAAGGATAGAAAATTTCGATGTTGCTTATGGAGACAGGTTAGACAGAATTTTATGTATTTTACGTAATGCATTAACCTTTCTGTGACTATATAAAATTAAAAATCATTTATTACCAAGTTTTAACTTATATTATTATATTTAATCTAAATAATGATTTTTTTTTTTTTTTTTTTTTAGAATATTACTTCAGAATACTGATGTTACTTTAGCATGTGGTAGACGATATGGTTTAGTTGGAAGAAATGGTCTTGGGAAGACTACACTGTTAAGAATGATTTCAGGGTGAGATTTATTATACAGTTAATAATATCCTAAAATGATTTAATGGATGTTTTAACTTTGGTTACCAATCTTTGTATAGTTCATTACTCAAGATGACTTATCTAAGGTTTTTGAGTTAACACAGGCTTATATTTCAGGTGTTTCTGTTCAGAAAATGAGATGGTTAGGTTAGATTAGGATACTCATACTTATTACTTACATTACTGCAAATTATTAACTTAAGTTTTAAACTTTAATAACATGATTGGTATCGTTTTAGCGTTATGATAATATTATTGTTTTGTTAGTCTTGTTAATTATTTAATAAACATAGAATAGTGAAACAAAAATAAAAAGGTTTATCTAGTTATAACCTGCAATAATTTAATTGTTTATAGCAATTTTCATCAAATTTTCGATATCAAAAATTAAAAACAAATAATATTTGATAGAAAAAAAGTATATAATATAAAAATTAAACAAATCTCTGTTTCATAACATAACCTGTTAAAATAATAACAATTTAAAAAATTATAACTCATCATTCAAATTTTCTGAGCATTCTTTAGCAGTATTGTATGTCGGACAAGTAGGAGTAGTACATTCTTTACATATATACATATATATATATACACACCACACAACGAACAACTTACCTGTAAAATTTAAGTTTAGGACAACTATTAAATATTTTCGTATTGTTTTTAATGTTATCTTGAGGCCATACTTACAATATCTGTTAACACTTAACCAGCGATTAGCAGATTTTATTACTGCCAAAATTCCAATATTTGGCGTTAACAAAAACTTAAGCATACATTGTAAGAACGACATTTAATATAATATTATTCAGATAAGAGGTATTTGAAGTTAAATCAAAACAATCTATTTTAATTTGAATAAGTGGTACCTAATTTTTAAAAACCTAAACTTAAAATTACCTAAAATTTGTTACCTTTAAAAAAAAAACGCCAACACTGATACTGATGACAGGTTAATCAACCAATCATTAACATATTGTAATTATAAATTACATTTACAGAATAATCTATTGCAATTCTTACTATATTCATTATATTATTGTAATAATATATATGTATAATATTTTTATTTTAGTTTCAAAGTTATCATTGTGTTAATATTTATGTTGACTAATTTAGTGGTCAGTTGCGAATTCCATCTCATATATCGATATTACACGTTGAACAAGAAGTTGTTGGTGATGATACACCTGCCTTAGAATCTGTACTGCAGTGTGATTTTGTTCGACATCGTTTGTTAACTAGAGAAAAAGAAATTAACACATTGATCGCTAATGGGTAAGACAACAAATAAGCTTTAAACCTAAATGAAAAAAACAAATATGTATTCAATAATCAATATCCGATGTTATTTTAGGTCTACGTCTAGTGCTGAATTATCTTCTGAATTAAGTGAAATATATATGCAATTAAGTGCCATAGAATCTGATAAGGCCCCTGCTCGTGCAAGTGTCATACTCGATGGCTTAGGTTTCAACCCGGATATGCAAAAAAAAGCCACTAAACATTTTTCTGGAGGATGGCGTATGCGTTTAGCTCTTGCAAGAGCATTATTTTCAAAGTAAGTATCTTAAAATATATAATCAAAAATATTAACATGCAATCCAAATATCAACGTTTAAAACAATGTTAAGACTATTTTTAGTATCACCTACTATCTAGTATTTACCAATAATTATACATTTAAATATCTATATATAATCCGAACTACCTAAATTTATTTATAATTTTTTTATCATTCAAAATGCAAATTTTTGGTTTCATTAATAAATAATATTATTCAACATTTTTAATTTAAATAGACCAGATTTGTTATTACTGGACGAACCTACAAACATGTTGGACATGAAAGCAATTATATGGTTGGAAAATTATTTACAAACTTGGCAAAGTACATTACTAGTAGTATCTCACGATCGTCATTTCTTAGACACTGTACCCACTGACATATTACATCTTCATTCACAGGTAATTTATATTTAAATTGTTTTTATTGTCCAAAGACAAAAGTTAATAAAGCTGTATATTTAGCGCATTGATACGTACCGAGGTAATTATGAAATTTTTGAAAAAACCAAAAACGAGAAACTTAAAAACCAACAACGAGAAATTGAAGCACAAAATGCTCATAGAGCTCATGTTCAAGAGTTTATTGATAGATTTAGATACAATGCTAATCGTGCTTCTAGTGTCCAGAGTAAAATTAAAATGCTTGAAAAATTGTAAGTCATATTATTATTGTATAAGTTTCATGTAAATATTTAATTAATCATTCATAATATAATATTACTTTAGACCTGAATTAAAAGCTATCGAGAAAGAAGTAGAAGTTGTATTACGATTTCCAGAAACAGAAGGATTGTCACCTCCTATATTACAACTTAATGAGATTTCATTTGCATATCCTGGTTGTAATAATGTTCTTCATAATGTTAACCTTGGGGCAACATTAGAATCTAGAATTTGTATTGTAAGTTAAACATTTATTTGGTGTATCACTATTTATGTTATGAAATACTTACAATTCCCACTATTTTACTTAATTTATTAAGTATATATAATGTATACCAAACCAAAACACTGTTTGCATATTTTATGTTAACTTTGTTGATTGAAAAGACCCCATACTCACTAAATTATTATTTTATACCATACTACCAGTCTTAAAGTATATTTTATTCAATTAATACCAAATTATGAGTATCATTGCCATAACACCTTAACCAATTCCTATAAGGTCATTTAATATTTATCATAATTTGATCATTGTCTTTAAAATACTCTTAATTTAAATGGTTTATTAGGTAGGTGATAATGGAGCAGGTAAAACGACATTATTGAAAATTATTATGGGAATTTTAAATCCTACAGCTGGTGTTAGAAATGTACATCGAAGTTTGAAGTTTGGTTATTTCAGTCAGCACCATGTTGACCAACTGGAAATGAACCTGTCTTCTGTTGAATTATTACAATCTTCCTTTCCAGGTTTGTTAATATTTGAACAAGGTTACACAATTTGTTACTTCATTTACAATAATATTTGTTACTAGGTAAATCCATTGAAGAATATAGACGTCAATTAGGAGGTTTTGGTATATCAGGTGATTTGGCATTACAAAGTGTTGGTAGTTTATCTGGAGGTCAGAAGTCGAGAGTAGCTTTTGCAAGGATGTGCATGTCTAATCCTAATTTTCTAGTACTTGACGAACCTACCAATCATTTAGATATTGAAACAATTGAGGCTTTAGGCAAAGCTATACAAAAATATACAGTAAGTTTGCAAATTATTCATTATTCATTATGTGATTTATAAAATATTTTTTATTTATACATTATATTTTAAGACACTGACACACTATACTTGTTTTTAATCCAGTAATACTATAGTAAAACTTATTGGAGTAATCCAGCTCTCTAGAAACTTGGAATTGATAATTATATTGAGTTCTTATGAAACTTTTCTAATAAATTATATTTGTTGGAAATTTATGAATGTGTAGAACATTCTTTTATCTTAACAGCAATAGAATGACAACTACTATGAGTACCATAAATCTGAGTGTAAATTATTGATAAAAAATCATCTCAGTATTTTAATTTCCAATTACAAAAACATAATCAATATCTTCATTATTATTTTGTTATTATAAATTTATAAGTGAAATTTGTTAATCTTAACATGATGAACCCAATATTGTTTATGCTTTATTTCCTCAATTTAAGATTTAGATATAAATTTATTTATTTTCCATTCTGAAAATTAGATAATTAAATACGAATAGTGTCTTAATTATTAAAATTAAATTTTTAGATTAATTCATAACCTTATACCAGTTATACCTAACAGCCTTAATTTAAATCAAAAATCAAGATAACAATTTCCTTTTTTCAACTTACCCTAATTGTATATTTCTTGAATTACTTTTAAAATTATATTAACTCAATCAAATAAATTGTTTAATCGTTATAAATCATTTTTAGGGTGGTTTAATACTTGTATCTCACGACGAACGCTTAATACGCATGGTTTGTAAAGAACTATGGGTTTGCGGAGGTGGAAGTGTTAAGAGCATTGAAGGTGGATTCAACGAGTACAGAGCCATTGTAGAACGTGAACTTGCAGAAGCAGCCAAGTAGACACCATTGACCATCTTGTGTATCTAAAATAACCATTTTTATATATGTATTATTGTTTCCTTGTTGGCATTTATTAGGAATTTTACCAAAATTGTATGTACATTGCTCTGTTGTTATAAATAACTTAAGTTAACAATTTTCATAACAAAGTGTGAGTATTAATTGTATTTACTTACAATTTGGTGATGATTTGTTGTCAGCCATTATCAATACACTTATAATATATATACACATTTGTTTCTTTTTTACATTATTATTATTATTGCTTGGTTTTGCAAACCATTCTTTAATAAAACTAAGTTTGATAAACTTATAAAATGTTTTTATTTTTTTTTTTAACCAGTTTTATACTAGAGTCTGATTTAAATTCATAACATTATGTTAGTAATATTTTTCAATAATATATTACATATAATATAAACTCAATTGTAAAATTTATTTTTAAAAAGTTTGATATAACGTGGTACATTTTTTGTAATATGCAATGCATTTAACAATTTAAAATAAGTTCTGGGTAATGAACTAGAATAATTTTGAAATGTCTTAAGTTTTTCCTTATTCTTAACGTTATACATAATAAAAATTAATTTACTATCTATTCAATTAATATTTTAAACAGATTATGTGGTTTTTGATAAATTTTAACTAGTATTTGTTTTAAATAAACAACTACAACTTCTCAATTATATATTATGTATTATATAATTTAAAAATTATATATAAAACTAAAAGTATCTAAGAATATCATTAAAACTTTTTAAATCGACAGAAGCATATTTAGAATTTTATAAATAGATTATTAATAGGTAAATACTTATTATCTTTATAATATTAATACAATAGGTAAGTAATACTTATGAAATAAGATATATAAGGATTATTGAGTGATGACCAATTCTGTTGTCACTACATATTTCAAAGGTTTATATTATTTTAGTTTTTATATTATTTACCAAGTTAAAATATATCTACTGGTTTTTAAAATGACTCAAGAACAAGAATATTTCAGTAATTTTTTTTATAGATTTGATAAAATGTTTCTTAAATTATTTTTTTATTGTCTACTTATTTTAATTTTGATATTGTAAAACGTAAATACATTTAAATTATTTTCTGACTATTAACAGAATTGAGAATAATATTAAATAATATAATGTGAGTGTGAATTTAAATGTATACAAAATAGTGTTACCTTTTGTATTTTTCTTTTAATTGTTAGGAAGTCATAATATGATTGGTATTTGTTAATGGGAGGGTATAAATAAAATATGACTTATTGTCAATTCTAGATTAAATGTTTTGACTAAACATAAAAACAATGCCTTGGTACCTATATGTTTTTTTTAAAATATAACTTGCAGATAGTCATGCTAGAAAACATAAGGTTTGAGTGCCAGAGTGTATGATATAGTTTTAGTTTATTTTTTACAATATACGTACCTAAACCATTATGCATTTATCAAAATGAGAAATTTATTTTTCCATCATAAAATTCTTTCGAAAACGACTAAATAATGTAATAAAATATATGAATAAATTAAACCCAACTGTTTTAAAAAAAGTTCAACATGAAAAAGTTTGAGAATTTTTTCTTTTGTAATACTTAAGTCAAATATATTGAATACTCAATAGGTTCACTAAATTAACTACCATTGTTAAAAAAAATCAACTATGGGCAGTCTATGGTTGATGCGAAACCTGAGGATTAAGCAGTCGCAATCATTATTTTAAATTTCCTCAATACCCAGCCGCTCCGCAGTTTCAAACATATTTTAGGGGCACTTGTTCCGTAAATCGTAAATGAATATCAAATATTAATCAATACCTAACAATATTGTTGTATTGATGCGAACGCCGAACAAGATTTGATGGCTTACTCCCTTGTGAAGATAACCATCCCAAATATTGGTCGAAAATAGTGTTTAAGTATACCTACTTACTTGCATTAGATGTTATATATTTATTATTTATATCGTGCTCCTTACGGCTATATCGTTGATGGATGAGTTTTCATCATTTGTTTTCGACTTAAGGATTATTATACATTACAGACCAGTGCGCCGACGAGATGCCGTTCTTGAGGTTAGGTTAGAATGAAAGATTTATAAGAAAGGTATGAAGATATGAATAGTAAAATATGGAACTTAACCACGCGCTTACAAAAGATCGACAAACTTTTAGCGAAGGCGTGTCAACGTTTGAATTCGACGTCCTGGTGTCCAATACCTGATCGCGTCTCGTATTCATAACAAATATTATATTATGATACGGCGATAAAACAGACGTGTATCTCATTTTTTTTTTAGCCAATTCGAGTAATTCGACAGAACTGGGTAATCGTGTGAACTATAATAATAATATGCAGCACTTGGTATATTTTCGAATATGGTGTAAACCGGTGATACAAGTTTGCGCACAGTGTACAATTTTTTACCATCAGTAAGCTAACAACTCGTTTGCGTACAACGAAAAACGTGAAAACCGACTAATAACACTAATTTTGACCTGAAAAGTGACAACTCGTTAGTCGATTGCGTGTGAAACTATTAAAATTCATTCTCAGTTTAAACTCATACTAATCATATTAGTCACTTGCAGTAGGTAGGTACCTAGTACAAGATAATGGTACGATTTATGTTAAACATCTAGATAAGATACGCGTAGGTATTAATTAAATAGAATATATTCAAGTTACAATTTTTGCCGATGATAATTCAATATTTGGGTCGTTTTGAGTAGGTAATTATTCACTTCTATATGCCTATATTTATATTAATTAAACGTGTGATTTTAACAGCGTACGAGTTGACAGTGTTCTTTGAGTTTTGATTTATGTAAGAAAAAGCTAGTAGGGTAATATCACTACTGTATTCACTGTAATATTACCAGTTTAAACTATAGTCTGTCTCACGAAACAAAGGTACCGTTTCGCACATGTAGACTGTGTCTGACCACCAGTGTTATGAGTGGTTACGACTTACGACGCACCACCAGATTGGGAAAGTTCAAGACAGCTCGGTAGTAAAGTAATTTTTCCAAAATCTGGTGGTGCGTCGTGCCACAAGTGGTCTGTGGCCAACAGTCTATATGTGCGAAACGGTACCTTTCTTTCGTGAGACAGACTATACTCTGTAAACTTTTCTGATGTCTTTAAAGCATTGTTTCTCAACCGGTGTTCCGTGGCACACTAGTGCAGTAGCTCTTAAACTTTTTTGATTCATGTCACATTTAACCACTAGAATCAAACACTGCGTCACCCTAACATAAAAATAACAAACAATCTTAACTATATATTTAAAAATTATTCTATTATTAAAAAAAAAAAAAAAATACAATACAATACACAGAATAAAACAATCAAAACGTTGATATTAATATGTTTTTTTTTCGCAAAAATTTATTTATTTTTTACATTTTTTTCCTTTTCTCGTTGATTTTTCGTGTCACCCCTAAGCTGAGTCCATGTCACTATCAGGTTAATTTTACCTTTATGTAGGTAGTGAAATCGTTAAAATAATGTTTGGCAATATGAAGCGTCAAATGCAATTCCGACATCATCAAACGATTTAATTCGAAGAAGGATTAATGATATGTCAATGAATATAAAAGAAAATGTAAATAAAAATCTTACAATAACAAATTTTTCTTTACAAATTTACACGTCCACAGATGTTAGTAGTACAACACAAATTAATATGATTTATTCGGTTTATTCGTGATAGGTAATAAATAAACAGTTGGATAAGAAATCTTTTTTCGTCGTTGTCTATGGTGTACTTTAAGTTTTTAACTTAACATTATAAGAAAAAGAACATTTATGTAATTTTATCTGCCGATCGTTGTTATAAAATTAAATTTTCAGAAGAACCGATTGAAAAAAGTTGGATATCAATCAAAGAACAATTTTCAAAAATATAAGAAAAAGCTATAATAATTGTATTGCAATTTTCGATTTCATACCTTTGCAAAGTTAGGATTTTCCATGCTAACAAACATTAAGATCGAGAAAAAAGAAAAAATCTTAGGACTAGAAGAAATGAGAGTAGCGCGACTGTCGTCTATTCGTCCTTGTGTTAGTCAAATTACAAAAAACAAAGTCAAATATCACATTACATTTTTAATTTATAATGTAATAATATATTAACAATAAAAGATGATGAGTGTAATTAAAATATCTTCTTTTGCTTCTTATTCCTTTATTTCTATTATTGTGTTCCGTCAAAATGTATAGTAATAAGAAATGTGCTAAGAGCATAAAATATAAATCTTGATAAAACGTATTATAAAAAGCATAATTGAGAACCTACACTGCTTTAAAGAATAATCTCCGACATTATCATGGTCAAAACCGTTTGAGTGATTTTTGATTCTATAATAAGTTATGAATTTATGAATATACGGGTATTGCCTTTTGATATAAAATTTGAATAATATGAAATAAATTAAATATTATTTTCTTTTATTTAAATATTGTTTTTCTGTAACCTATTGCAACTCGAAATGTATAATACATATGTAAATATATACGAAATGTATAAAAATATTCAATTTTTGTGAGCTAAAACGAAATTCTCGTGTGACGTATCACGTATGAGCCACTATACGTAACAACCTTAAAGGTTGATAATAACAAGGTAAAGAATACTCTCTGGGTTTCGAAGAATAGGTACGAATGCAAAAGTAGTTTTAAGTCTATAATACTATATATAAGCTTCATACATTATGTATTATGTACATTCATCTTAATGTATATAGCTATAGATATTATAATATCTATTATCTATGTATATAGCAAATGTTTATTAATTTGTTTGTTATAATGTTGATCGTTCCTATATACAAATCTTCCACCGTGTCATTTTATTAATTGATTTCGAAAGTGGGTAAAGGGTAAAGATACTTAAGTGTAGTAAAATGCGACAAATTTTCGACAAAATGCGATACCTAATATAGGTATACTTACATCTCCGAGCCTCATCACTTCCAGTCCGTGTCAACCGTTTTCCAAGGAATTTCCACGGGTATCGGTATGTTAAGGGACGAAACACCATACGAATTTGATGTCTTTATTAGATCTGGTCAAGATTAATTTTTTGCAAATTTCCTGGTGTGAAATTAGTATCTTCACTTCATAAATAAAACCTATACAAATTACTTTTATGTTGATTTAAATTCACAGGTCTATAGGCCATTGCTAGGGTGTCAATGGTTACTGGTCAGACACGTAAACACGCCTCTACAAGCAGCGCATGAACTCATCGTTGTGGTCATTGTTCACTGCAGGTTTTTCGTACACAAAAGAACCCGACCGATTGTATAAATGGCTATTATTTATGATTTATTGTAAAATCTGTATAAAAATAAAAATAGTAATTTAAAAAAAAAAAACGAAAATAACCAGTTAAAATTTATTTTGTGTTGTTTTACATATTATTTTGTCATAACCAAGGACATAGTATAGAGTAACAAGACCGATTCTTATGTAATGGACTCGTATAAAACCATTATTAAAATACTATTAAGTCCGATCAGTGTATAGCTTTATAGCCTACATGTATATATACATGTTAATGTTTATGTTTTAAATAGGTAATTAATTTTTTTAAAACATCATTAAGTATTAAATACTATTTTGTAGTTTTTTTAAAAAATTTTAAAAATGGGTAATGTGTTATAAAATCTAAGACTTCATTTGCATGACGGTATATAAATCATAAATATGACTTAAAGGTATATCAAATGCACAAGCATAATTTACAAGTTGTTATAATTATTACTATTTAATATTTACTTACAAATAACAATATATATAATAATTTATTAATATATTATAGTCTCCTAAAGCCTAATGTCCAACATAACAGACAATTTGTTATTCTATAACTACATTAGCACTTTCGTTAATTTTTACTTTATTGCTACAGACACAATGTCCACTAAAGTAAATATTGTTTATTATCTCTCAAAAGACCTCACATAAGGATTATTATAACATTTAAAATAATATTTAAAAAACAAATGTTCATTATAATGAACATCAGGTCAACAACATCCTAAAAGTAAACATTTTAACTTTTAAGAAATACAAACACTAAAATACTAAATATAGTTATAGAATATGAGTAGGTACCTAATAATTGTCCATTGTAATTATTTGTACCTATTTTACCTACGCACTATCTAATAAATTTGGCCTCGGGAGTGTGTATGTTAAAATATTTTATTACATTATAATTTACAAATTACTAATTAATCTCGTACGGGAGAAAATTAAATCTTAGGCTTCAATAAAATAAATGTGAACTAAACATATTTTTTAAAAATATAATAATTTGGTTGATTTTGACCAAATATATAATATCGGTCTAAAATGATATCCAATTATAAAAAAGTGGTTAAGTGAGTACCGCTCTGCTGTACATTAGGTGCCGTATGGATCATAATAATTATATATATAGGAGTGTTAAATTTGAATCCAATGATAGGTATCATTGTATACGAAAAACGATTCTGAACGGAGATGATTTGTCAGCCTAGAATATTATTTCGAATGGTTGGTGAAAAAGGTGGTTTATGTTTTAATGGCTTGAATATACCAGAATTTAAGTTCTTTTATAATTATTATAAACTAAACTTATTGAATTTTCAACTCTTAGCTACTTATACAACAATTTTTATGAATTATACCTACAAAATAATTTGCAAATATTCACGATTTTGACGAATTGTTATCAATATTTGAACATCAAATGCTAATAAAAAAAAATTGTGACTATGTATTCTTATAATTTTTTAATCACTATAAGAATAACTTATGAGGAACTTTGTTTTAAATTTTCAAGTATTTTGATTGGGCCAAAAAAATTTTATCGACACTTAAAAAAAATTTTTCAGAAAAATTGAAAATTTCGGTTGTCTATAAATAGCTCAAAAAAAGTCAAAATATTTTAAAAATTAAATCACGTAAAGAAAACGCCAATCTTAATAACTGGTAAAATGTTCAAGTATCTACGACTTATACCTTTTGAATAATAACAAATATTTAAAATCGTTTGAGGATAAATCGTTATCGTAACGCAATTTCGTAAAAATTTAAAATTCAAACGCGCTTAAAATTTTTCCAATAATGATGCTTCGAAATTTCTCTATAGATACTTGAAGGAAAATTTATGGAAAACTTGGTGTTGTATTTTTAATCCTTAGTTATAAACATAAACATTTTTATGATTTTTCAACTTACAAATTACTGGCAATTTTTCGCGTTTTCGACAGATTTCTTAAAAATTTGAACTATAAACGCTTATAAAAAAGATTGTGAATAACGATTTTTAATTTTTTTAGCTACAATAAAAACAACTCATGAGGAACCTTGTATTAAATTTTCAAAACTTTTTTATCATCCAAAATTTTTTTATCGACACTTCAAAAAAAATTTCTCAAAAAAATCGAAAATTTCAATGGTCTATAAATAACTCAAAAAAAGTCAAAAATTGTTGAAAATTTAACTGTATATAGATAACACTGAGATAAGCATTTGGTGAAAATTTCAAGTATTTACAGTGATTAGTTTTTAATTACAACCATATAAAAAAATTGATTTGGTCGAAAACTGGTTTTGCGTAAAAATTCCCGTTTTTCCTTAATTTTTTTTTTATTTTTTCCGGCGCTTTTGAACATTATTGGGAAATTAAAAAAATGACCTCCCCAATGCTCCAACTAGATTCATTTTTCTATCGAAAACCATCCCCAATGTTTCAAATTGAAGCATTATTTCGACACATTCTCGTGTACACAGACACAAAAAAAAACACAACATTGTAAAATCATTACATTCATCGCTCCGCTCAGAATCTAAAATTATTATTTTATTTCTTTGAACTATTGATAACCCTCTGCAAACAAAACAATGATATTATTTTGTGAGTCAACAAATATGAGAGCCCTTCTTTAAAATACAAAATTTTAAAAATTAGCTTCAAGGTGCATATCCTAGTTTATAATATGATCACCTATGTACCTAATAAATTATAAAACCATAAGTGCGATAGACTATATTATGGATCAGTTATTAGTATTTATACACACAAAGATATTATTAACTTTTATTAATAATTATATATAATATTATATTGTAGGTTTTATATGTATTAACTATTAAGAATTTACATGTATTTCGTATCAATACAATAAAATTTAGTTTAGTTAGGCAGGCCCTTGAAATTGTAGCCCCTTGTCAACAGTAGCATTTAGCCCCCCTCCACAAATGAGTAAACAAAACAAATATATAATTATAATTTACTTATATATTTTAACAAACACAGTTTTGTTATACTTTTTTTTATCTCTACAGACTATAGATTTCTTGTAGGTACCTATAATATACAAAATTAAACTTTTTTTTTATTATTATTAACTGTAAAAACTACATTATTATACTTATAATAGAAATAAGCTATTTTATAATATTACTTTTCTTACTTTTTTTAAAGCAGTCATTTATTATGTCATCAAAGTCTAAAGAAGATGTAAGATCACTTTCTATTGATGGTAAACCTAAGTTATCAAATCTTTCTTGAGTTAGTCGTTAGTATTGAGCTTAATTTTGTTTTAATCCTCTTCAGTACAGAAAAAGATCTAAAGTAGTATTCTAAAAAAAAAAAATATGAGATTCATAAAAATCCGAGGCCCTCTAATAACGGAGGCCATAGGCAATTGCCTATCCTGCCTAATGGTAAATATGGCCCTGTAGTTAGGCCGTAGCCAGGTTTAATAAAAAAGTATGCACGTCGATAAAAATGCATCAATAAATAAATAAAATAATAAATTAGTTAATAATAAAGGGTGGCAAAATGTGATCCTAGCCATACTCTATTTTTATAATACGGAACGCGACACTACAGCACTGACTAAAGTATTGGAAGAAAATAGACATAATTTTAGTCAAAAATATTGTGGAGGAAAATGGAAACCAACCTTTTTTTTTTTTTGAGAAAAATGGACAGTGTAGGAAAACGGTATCTTGTTTTTGGAGGAAAATGCTCCCGCCCCTTTAGTTATTATATGTAACAATAAGTTGTATTGTTCGACACGCTGATCGATTCTTTAACAATTGATTTAATTTTATAAAATAATAACACACGAATAAATAATTTAAAAATAATATTTCAAAAATACAGCCGAAATAGTGTCTAATATAAATAAATGTTTTTTTTTTTTTTTTTTTTTGTCCTCTGTAGACTCAAAAGCTATACTAGACCGTTTTAAATAGAAGTTAAATAAATAGATTGTTTTTTAGCCTAGCCTCTATATATATATATGTATCTATATAAAATATATATATATATATATATATATATATATATATATATATATATATATACAATATATACAATATACATAATATAATATATATTATATAGGTTGCTTATATACGTGAATTTAGTTTTGAGTCAAAACTTTTGATACACAAAAATCGAAAAATGTTTGTTTATAAATAATTGTGCACCGGCTACATTTTAATATTAATACTTAATAGGCATGTAATCCGATCATTTAAATGCTCACATTTCGGTTTTATGATAAGGCAGAAGACGGTAAAATCGGCATCATTTCGGATTTGTTTAACTTTTAACTACCTACGTACCTATTGTATTATTTTATTGTTTGGCGTTGTAAAACAAATCCAATATTAAGGTAGTTTATTTATTATATTAAATTCCCTGGAGCTCAAAAAAGCACTTACAATTAATAATAATTATATATACCATATACGTATAATATATAACTAAGGAGCAAGGGCTAAGCGGTTGATAACTTTAGTCGATTATAATCTAAATAAATGATTTACCTATTTTATAAATACACCAACTTTAACTATGGTCTATGAGATACCTACTGATTAGATATTAACAGCTCAAATCAGTTAAATAAAGAACGAAGACTATTATAGATTTGAAAACAATTATAGTCCTCTAAAAATAAATAATAATAAATTATATAACTCATAAAATTGAATTTAAAATATTATATTCAATTCAATTTTACAAAACAAATTTTATTATAAATATTACCTGTATACAATTATTATTTTAAAAAGTAGCACTTTCTGTTTTGATAAACATAATTAGCAGGCATACAATGCTAAAAATATTAGAAAATAATAGTAGAGAACTTTTGTCCATCTGATAAGCCACTCTCTCTAAGTTCTAACACTGACATCAAGTGTGTACAGGTAATACTTTGAGGATTAAAGTCTCTTTATATTTTTACTCTAGGACAGTACATCAAATTAAAAACTATGCTAATATGCTCTACAAAACATAATACGTATTAAATATGAGTAAACACATTTACAATTTGAATTAAGTTTTATGAAAATGTAATAATACGATTTATTATTGACAGGTACAAGTTTTAAGTGATTATTACGTCAAACTGTTATATTGAGGGCTTAAATAGACATTTTAATTTGGAGTAAGTAGTGTATTTTTTCCAAACTTCTACCAATAAAGTGTATTAGTGTGTACGTATTATGTATGTTTAATAATGAATGTAGAGCTTCAGATAACATATACTTTGTACTTATATGTAAAGCAGTGTGTTATATGCCTATATATGTTACGATTTTTTGAAAATAAATTTTAACCCTAGGTTAGTTCAAAAGAAAAAAAATACCTACATATTTGAGTTATAAAAAAATGATAACATTTAGGCTTTTCATTGAAAATCAAAAATTCGATGATATTTCGAATTGAAACCAATTTTAATCAATGCACTGTACCACAACAGTATTATAGCTACATTTTAAATCTTGAAATACCTATATATTATGCATGTGCGAAGTCAATTTCCAAACGTATTTGTTCGAAATTGACGATTGGACGATGAAAACTTCGCATTTCATTGTAATACTAATACTATTTTAAAACTATTTTGTTTTGTCTCTATGCACGTCACGATGAGAACTGTTTTCTTTTGAAACCGTTGATAGATTAGTTTCGTCCAATTATTATGTTATACATTAAACAGTGCTACTCTTACAGTATTACAGCAGTATATACATGCGTATCTATTGCATGCAATTAAGAGTAAAATTATTGTTTAAAAGGTCATAATATTATTGTTTAATAATAAGTGATTGTACTTACCTGTTTAGTCGATGAGTCAGTACTCATTAATAATTCGTGTTCCATAATATTATAATAATAATTGTTATCTATTTGTATTTAAAAGACGAATGACGACAGAAGAACCATAATAATAATATTAATACGCGTGTACCAATAATAATAATAATAATCCATGATAAGGCAGATGCGACTGTTAGATATCGGGTACGGTTTTAACATTTTTTTTTATTACCTAATCTAATTTCATTGTAACAAGTATATTATAGTATACTATGACTGAGTTATTAATGACCGTCGGAGAATAAAAAAATAAATGCTTAGAGAATAATTGCCACTCACACAGTTAGTTATAGGTAAGACCATAGGAAAAAGATATTATGCAAAACGGGTACGAGCGGTACCAATTAGCAGACGGTGAAACGACACCGTATTTACTCTACAGTAATTTTATTATTGTTTGATATACAATTTGAGTACATTTCGATGCCTATCCACTCGTTGTCCAGGCGTTTTGGCCTTCGTAAAGTTACCAAGCAATTGATCACATCACACATATAATAATATTTAGAATAATATTTTTATACATCGTTTGTAAAACATTGATAAATGATAACAATGTATTACGCATTCGATGTGCCGAGTTTATCTGTATACAATATAATGTGCGTATATATAATATACAATTACGGTTTACATAACGAATACAAACTAGGATTTCATATTAGGAAGGGACTTCAATAGAAAAGATAATAATTATTAGACGCAAATGTAATCTTATCTTTTCTTCTTTATTAAAAGTAATAAAATAATTTTAAAAAACCAGAGGACATAATTATAATAAACATAAATATAATAATAATCATAATAATAATAATAATAATAAATAAATATTAATAATAATATTATTAAACATCAGTAGTATGTTTTTTTTTAATTATGTCTAATAGTGTGTTTTGAAAAAAATAAAAAATAAAAACGTTGATCTAATCGGCATATTTGAATGACAACGAGATAAACATAATTATTATTACGATAATGTTAGTCGTAGTAAAAGTTAAATAGTTAAGTAGCAAGGCACACAAAATAATAATTTAATTTATTATTATAAACTTACAATCTAAAGTTTAAGAAGTGAAAAAAATTAAAATATAAAAATACTGTGATATAAAGTCTAAAGGATGAAACCTTTTATACGGGTTAAATAATGTCCCCTAATGCCCTTAAATTTGTACGAAAAAATATAGTAATATTGTAAAATACATTAATAAATTATAGTGTAAAAATAAATTATGATAAATACAACCATATAGGTTTGATATTAATTATTTATATTTTTTTTTCTTTTTTAAGTATATAATATAAGTACCTAAATAAAAATTAATTACGAAAAAGCTTTAAAAGCATAAAAAAATATTTCTTCTCCTTAAATCTTAAAACTAATTAGAAAAAATTATAAATATAATGTATTTCGGGAACATAAACAGATTTGGTATAGGAATCGATGAGTAAAATTTACTTAACCTGCAGTGGCAACGAAGCAATGCCAGTGGTGTGGTGTTGGCCGCGGCTTCATTGCTGAGGGTATATCCCTGGCTCAAATCTCAAATGGTCGTCGGTATGATTTCCGTAGTAGTCACGGGTCTTGTCTTGCAGCGGTAAACGTACGCGTTCACGGACAGATCATCGTCGGTCTTCAAACACGCCAAATTCGGGTTGCAGATGCATCTATAATGAATTCAAGCAATTGCACAATTGAAACGACTGTTATATTTTACTATACTAAGTTTGAGATGGTAGGATAGACTCACGTGTTTTTCATGAAATAATCGATACGACGGGTGAACGGTACGTAGATGGCCCATCCACACGGGGTATTTTGATGGCATTCTTTGGTTGGTGATGTAGTACTCTCAGTCACTATTGACGCAATTGCTCTCTAGGAAAACAACAAAAAATACGTTAGATAAACATCCTATAATAAGTATAATATGCACATTATTGTATAGACTTTTGGTTTAAATTATAATTTTTATTCTATGAACGACTTACCTCTTTGCGCAAGGAGGCGGCTCCAGCGTTAGACAACAAGCAAAAGAACAACATCACGCAGAAAGCCGAGACGAGTACCGCGTTCATGTTGTTATTGAAAGTCTTGCGGGGGCGTCTAGTGGCTGCATCCACTGACGAGCGCTCTTGACGTGGTGCCAGAGTCGCGTAATTTGTGCGCATGATGGTCTCAAACGAATCCACAGTCATTTTGAATATGATGAAAGCAAAATATTAAAATGAGAAGAGAATATTTTTTTCTTTTGAAAAAAATAATTAAATTTGAAATGAATAAAACGGTAGGTAATCGAAAAACCGAAAAAAATGATTAAGTTCCAAGAGACAAGGAGACTTCGGGAGACGAGCGGATTATTATAAGATCGTACGAGACTGAGCGGACAACATGCGTGTGACTCGAGATGCGGTGTGCGTAGACTGTTTCAAATTGAGGCGGGCAAATGGGTTTTATAGCATAGGGTCGGCTCAGTGGGGGAGCCGCCGTTCAATGGAGAGATCCGCCGCCGCTGTCCGATCTAATATCTATATACAAGGTGTAGTACGATCGCCGCCGCCGCCACTACCACCACCACCACTGCCGCCACTGCAACCACCACCACCACGTCAACCAATAGACGCTGCCGCCTCCGATAATGTATAATATTATACATATAGGTAATAGGCATTATAATATATTATAATAATAGGTACGTCGTATAAGCGCGTTTCAAATCGTTCCTTTAATAATTATATTATGATTATTACTTTTTTTCCAACGGTCGATGATT
Source organism: Aphis craccivora (assembly GCA_009835225.1). NCBI lineage: Eukaryota > Metazoa > Arthropoda > Insecta > Hemiptera > Aphididae > Aphis > Aphis craccivora. The sequence goes on from VUJU01000227.1 coordinate 71,715, forward strand.
CATTATAGAAATTCCAGAACAACTTTCATTCGTCTGATATTATTATGATTACAGATAATAATATTATGTAAAGAACGCCGAACGCTACTCAGTCGTTTTAGGTCTAGGTCTCTCTCTGCGTTATTATACATATATTATAATAATTCACTGCCGCAGACGTCCGAACATCCAACACGATCGCGCGGGTTTTTTTTTCACGTCAAATATTTTCCTGTACGTTTTTCATTGCCAACCGTTCTGTGACACTTAAAGTTTTTTTTTTTACATCATATATATTATAACGTTTTACCATCGATTTTTCCAATCAAATACATTATTATAATATGCATACTATATTACTATCGTTGACAAACGTGATGGCACATTATACATCTAACATCTCGCGTGTATACCAGAATCACGGTTGTACAGTATAGGTTAGTTGCAGTATACATCTATAATACTGTATACGTATGGTATAAAATTGACAGCCGCCGATCGTCACAAATATATGAGTACAGTGAACGAAGTTCGTATAACATAAATGAATGAATTGCAACGAGATCTTGACACAGAGAAGCGCATACGATTTAAATCTAATTATTATACCTAATGATGTGTACATTAAAAGCAGGAAAAAATCGAATGCCCGAACGCCGATATATCAACCGTATTGTATGTACATATTATTATTATTGTGTACACTGAATTATATGAGTGATTATGTATATTTTATATTTCATATATATATATACATGGTGCCGTACCGATTTAGCGATTTATACACTATAATAATCTAGCCGAATACGGCTGATACATACTTACAGTTGCAAGCTTGCATACATCCAGTTTTAAATAAATTATTTATAACATTTTAATGAGTATTTAAAATGCCTATAATATATATATATATATATATACACATAAGATAATCTTTCAAACAATTTTAGTTTATTAAATCATGGCTATCTTCTGTCTTTTATTATAACAAGGGTAGATGATAATAATATTAATAATATATTATTATGATTATGAATTATGATATAATATAGGTACCTTATTGTACCTATATACAATATTATCACTTAATAGTTCATATTATAATGCAAAATATACTCTAATTCATAAAATCATTTTTATCGGTGTATGACAAAATATAAGTTTCATAAAAAAAAAGTAGTTTTAAAAAAAAAATACAATATTTCAAATTCAAAAAATATTTTGTTAAAAACACGTATGTTAATAATTATAACTTACCTATAAGTATTGTAAGTATACTGTATATAACTACGTTATCGATTAACTTAATAGAATTAAGTAAATCAAGTACCTATTAAAATACGATACCTACCGTAAACATCTAATTAGTAATTACCTAACATAATAACATGCGAAATAGGTTTATATATTTTATACAGCAATATAAGTACTTAAAAGTCTATATAATCTTTAATAATGAATTAAAAGCTATACAATTTTATTTTAATGTTAAGACACAATTCCTAAAAAAACTTAGAACTATATTTAATAGAAATATAATATGCAATACTTATGTATGAAGTTGTTTAAAATAACAATATTCAAATTAACTAAATAAGATAAGATTTATGAGAAAGGAAAAATCTGTCAATTTACCGAACTTCGTTAATTGTTTTATTTATGATAGCCATTTTCCGTTGTAATATTTTGTAGTGACGATTAAAAGTTGAAGAAAAAAATCATCAAAGATTTCATTGTCCTGAAAACTATTCCTGATTATTAATTTATACTTCATGATTATGTTTAAATGTTTAATAGTTAATGTGGTCATGTGGATAACGGAAAGTCATTAATGGATCATTTAGTTGAAATTTCGGAAACATAATGTACCATAAATCTATGAGAATGGTTATTTTAGTTACCTATTTGTATTTGAAATAATAATACATGATGGTTTCATATATTGAATAATTAGCGTGTTCAATACTTTTCGTTATAGAAAATTCCATACATAAAAACTTATTTAATTATGACTAAATAATTTTAATACAGTACATGATATTTTCTTTTTAATACTTGTAAAGTATCTATTACCTTTTTATAATTTTGTATTCACATATTGCACATTGTCTATTACAATAATTTTCTTCTGCACTAGTCTGTTTGAGCTATTTAATGACTTCTAATCCATTAAAAATATAGCATTATAAGTATAGGTAGGTAACTGAAAATTTTTCCAAAATAATTATTAATTAGTGTCTACGTGAGTATATTATGTAAACGGATGTATTTTTATTTAACATAATTTTAATAATTTAGTTAAATCAAAAATCGTTCTATAAGAACTAATAAAATGATTTCTGTATTTTGAAATTAATGTCGACGAATGTACATTAATATAACATTATATGAGAATGAATAAAAGTAACAAAATATAATAATTGTTATGAAAACGAGTTCTTCAGCTTATTATTGTAATGTAAGGTTAAATAATTTATATCTGTAAGGACATCGTAAAAGGTTAATAGGAAATTCGTAATCGAATAGAAGGTAGAAAAACTTAAAAGAAAACGGGTACAAAAATATATGTATTTATTATAAGTTTTTAATCGTAATATTTGTATTTGTAAATAATTTAAAAAATACTAAATTAACTAAACGTGTGTCAGTATTTCACATAAACATAAATATTTTTAAAATCAGTATTTTTATTTTTTTATTTTCAGTAGTTTTACTCTTTTACGCGTACCTATTAGAAAGATTACGTGCTTTATGCTTATTATTCGTTCAAAATCGTTTTATACTTTTGATTCTTGGATTTTAATTAAATTGTTTATTATTATTTTTTTTTTTTTTTTTTTTGCTGAATGCCGCTAAATCCATTTAACTATAGTCTATACGTCTTTCTAATCTGCGTGATGTTCGATATATTTAATTATACTCATTATAGTAAGTACGCCTAATGCCTTTACATATTAATATTATTTCAAATTATTTCCTTATTATTATTATAGGTACCAGTGTACCACAGCAACATCACTCATTCATTAATATTAATATGTATTCGTGAAATTAAAATTGAATGATCATAAAATTAATTAAAAGACAGAAAAAGTAAAAAACAAATCAAAATAATAATATAATGTTATATCGTTACTACTTACATATTATATTATTAATGTCTATTAAACCCGTGCCAAGACGTTCGGAGGACGTGCCACTCGTTACGGATTGTAATTGACTACATTTTTTCTCACTAGAAAGAACTCTTGATAAATCGACAAGATTTAATAATGAAAAACGTATACAATTTCTTCACTTTATACATCGATTTATGATGTTTGTATACATGATTGTTAATAATGTTAATATTAATCAACGTTTTATAGAACTCACTACTCAGGCATAAGATATTATAGCTATTTTCTGTATAAAAACAATTCTCATTAAATATTTTAATAAATAACATATTTATTTTTGAAAGTTATCTTAAGCCTAGCCATACACTGAATTATTAATTAAGCATATACATCATTTACATTTACATATTTATGTGTTACAATATAATTTTACGTATATGACAATATGAGAATATTAGGAATAGATTAATAAAATACATTTTTTTTCAGTTTGAACCCACGAAGCCGCGGAAGTTGCTTTCGCATTGCCTCCGCGACGCCGAAAGTTCATAATAATATAATATAATACATAATTATGTCAATACAGCATAACTATAGGGACGCTATAGGGTACTAGAAATAGGGTATAGTACTTATACTTATAAATAAATTGTCAATATTTTTTACTACAGGTAGATTGACTGTTTATATAATAGTAGTTAATAAGATGGCATATAATATTGTGTAGTACCTACTATATAATTGTCTAGGTAGTAGGTTGTAACTTCTGATATATGTATAGTGTATACTTTAATTTATTTTCCACACTTGACAGCGTAAATAGTGTATTTTAAACCATTGAATATAGACATGAAGTGTATGGGTTTTTCATAAGTCAATATTAGGTGTACACGATTTCCTCGCAATATAAATTAATTTTACACTACCAGGAAGAAATTTTTAGATATGCTTTTTTTACATATATTCTGTTTTCTAATATCCTAATGCCGAAAATATTTATTGTTTCATATAAATCTTAATTAATTCATACCATTGTAGTTGTACTACCTAGAGTTTAGATAAAATATATCAATATGTGCCTATACATATAATATACATATATAATGCACATTATGAGTTATGACTAACATGTGGGTTTCACCATGTAGTTTCACGTGTATAACAAACTTGAAACCGGTAATATTATGTATATTATGTAGGTCTCGGCTGTGTCTCATTTGCATTATTATCTTTTTTCCACGTATAAAAATTACTTAATTAATAACTAGCTGTATAGGTAAGTATATAAAATATAATTTATACTAGTTTCGTGAAATCAATATGATTATACTTCGGGTGACCATCATATTATCATAATATTATACATTATGTACACTTATAACATAGATTTTCACTGCTACATTACAATTAGTAATATTCTAGACCTAAGCAAACTTGTGGTAACATCAAACTAATAAGAGAGCTGAAATATCAGATTTAAGAATGTAACTAGACACAACCAGCTTAAGATATAAAAGTTGATAGATAAAATATAATGACAAAAAATAAGTGTTGATTAGGAAAAATAGAATTGGCAGAAAATCTAAAAAAAAAATGGTAAAAAATAAACAGCTTTTATAGAAATATCTGACATTGTATACTAAAAACAAGTAGGGAAGATATAATATGTGTAATAATAATAATAATAAATAGTAATAGGTAAACATACAATATTAATAGTTAAATAATAATTTGTACCTACCTATTGTAGTTTAGGTACAATATAATAATAATAATATCTAATAATTTAATTGTTTGACTTATATATATTGGTTATTCTGATTTTTTAACTCTATTTATCATCATACAATGTAGTTTTATATATTAAAGATTAAACAGTTATTACAGTTATTTTAAATCGGTACCAATAATATACTAATTATAAGTATATTCCTTTTTAACTTTTGATTTTTTTGATTTTGTCATTCAAAATGTATAGGTTGATATATTAATATTAATTTTATTTATTATTCATACCAACCACAAACAACAATATTTTAATTATTAATTTATTTATAAGTAAATAAACTTGCTCTGCTATATTAAGTACTAGGTTTTATTGAGTATGACAGTTTAATGGATGTGTTAAATTATTAAATTATAATTCAATGATAAATCATTGTAATATTATATAGGTACCTATCTGAAAAACGACTCTGACTGGAGAGAAGGTCTGTCAGCCTATATTTTTAAACATATTTAAATTTTTTCCATTAATATTTAGTAATATTACTAATGCTGTAGGTTGTCGTTGCACTAATTTGTTGTTGTGTAGATATTTGCCTACTTTCAAATCAACCAAATTTACCTAAGACAATTAATAGCGGGATTGGGACAATCATAGATGAGCCAATCATTGTGTTAGACCGATAAATCAATATTCAATGTTTGATTATTTACCTAAAATTATCATTATTGAAAATGTTTATAGTAATTATATATCATCGTCATACTTAATTATTACCATTTTTTTTATTAACTATGGTTTACGGTCCGTTCTAGCTGCCATAATGTATATTTAAGATAAAAATTTATAATTTTTATAATAATGATAATCGATAATTGATTGTCTATTTTAGGCATAGGTTGTACATAGTACTTTAGTAGGTAACAAAAAAAAAAAAAATAATAATAAAAATGTATTAAAGATGCATAAAGTATAGATTAAAGAGCCTGGTCTGTCAATGTCTATGCTATATATATATAATATAAGTACAGATAGGTATACACATGACATAAATCTACTAGCGTCTAACATCGTTAGTGAGTATATTACACGAATTGTTGTATCAGTATAATATCATTAATAAGTTTAATTTTCGGGTAAATTATTGATAAATTAAAGTATTTTTGACTTATCTACTTGTTATTTATTTCAGTAAATTGTATTACCTATGTATAATAATAATAATAATAATAATAATTTATATAATATATAAATAACAATGAATTAATAGGTATAATTCTAATTTATTTAGTTTTCTACAAAAGTTTGACTTTAAAAACAAAAAAACCGAGCCAAAAACGAAAAAAGTAAGAGAAAATATAACAAAATCATGCAAAAATATTCGAACTTAAAAAAGTCACGGAAGACAGTATAGTCATTCTAATGATCATGGTAGAACATTTAAATTGTTATTTTCATACTTTTAAACAAAAAAATAAAAGTTAATCGTTTACAACAATTATTAATCTAGGATTTTTTATTTAAAAATGAATTCATCTCTCTCGTTGAAACAAAAAATATTAATATGCGTAGATTCAAATTAGAGACAAATTAAATATATTATATTTATTTATATAAAAAATTTAAGCAATAAATACTAACTGTTATAATGTCAACGTACAAGAACTAACTGTTTCAATATAGTGTTAGAAAATTTAAATGAGTTTCTTGATAATAATATAATTAACTCGTTAATTAATAAAATTATACAAAACAAAAAAAATGTATTGAATAACTTGGATACAGTCGATACAGATAGAGTTATTAAAGATATGAAAATAAATAATACTCAACTAACTATGTAAAAAATCAACATTTTAATTAAAATAATATGATATAATTTTATTGATTAACTTAAAATAATACATTTAGGTATGTTAGTATTGTGCACGTATGCGTGGAATTTTTACAGCACTAAGTACTTATTACGATTTACTGATTTTATATTTTGTTTAAAATTATGAAATGAAGGTCATTTGTTAAATGCTTTATACATATAATTAAGTTTGTTAGTATTAATATTAACTAATATGTTTTGTTGTAATAATTGTTTGTTATATTAACATTTATCAATAGGCAATGGTAAAAATTATAAAAAAGTTTTGTTTCAAAAAGATGTCATTATAAAATATTATGCTGCTAGTAAATAATACATCCCGGCCCGAAATAATATTGTGTAGTAAATCCGCCGCCGGTGGTACATATACAGGCTATACATCGCTTATAATTTAAATACCAATAATATATTATAGTTTTGTATGGCTTATAACAATATACATAATAGAGAAAGATGTCAAAAGGAAATAATATTTTTTGAATTACAATAAAATAATTATTTTAATCCTTTAAATATGCATTAAAAAAGAAAAAATCAAATGTCTATAACAAAACACTATGCAATATATATATTTATAATGGCGGGAAAAGTAACCAATGGAGACATTGTATAAAAGGAATAAATATAATATTAGATGTTTATAAAACTTGTATAGTAATATTTTAAAATGTTCTCTGAGTATAATATAAAAAGTAGTCATTTAAGGTATAGTGGAATGTAGTTGTAAGTGTTTGTAGTTAATATTTTATTAATAATATTACAAAATAATAGATACCATTTGAAGATAAATTACTATTTTACGAGTGAATCAAGTCGTCAACATTTGAACTAATATCTAAAAAATTACTTTACGCTTAGCTTTTTTAAAATGTCATTAAAAAGTAGTGTGTATATGTATTAGTTATCACGTATCTAAGCTAAAACGTTTTCGAATTACACCTAAAAACCAAATTAAATTTTTTTCGAAAATAGGAGTGCCTACTGTAATTATTTGCACTTTTCCGATTATTCAAAAAATTGTAAAATAATAACTTTTTACAATTAATAATACAAAGTAAAAATCATTATAAAATCTATGCATTTATCGCTTCGCTCAGAACCTAAAATAATTAAATAATCAAATGCCTACACTTATCAAAACTATTTTTTTATACATAGGTATAGGTAAGTATTAGTTGTATATTTAAATTATCAGTTGTCCCTCAAACTCAATAATGTTTGAATATATCAAATATATGATTAGACATGAAAACAAATTTACTTTTGAATAATTAAATGCATAATGAATCTTATTAATTTAAATAAAACCTTAAATAATAATAAAATTATTTTGTTTTAAATTAATTATAATTATATAAAATTATGGAAATTATTACTTTAGATTTTAAATGTATACCCAAATGACTGTGTTAATATATTATATTATATGTTTGAGATTTAATAGAGATAATTATATTATCCTAACTATACCTATATGGCTATATGATACAGAAAACGCTGTATGGGTAAATTGTAATATTGCTAGTGCGTTATTTTATATTTATTAAATCCACTGGAATTAATTGATTTTTCACGGAAAACGCGATGCAGGATCAGCTAGTACCTATAGAAAAATTTTGCTGAACAAATAATCAGGATCGGCGAGAGGGTGGGGCAGTAGGGGCTAGAGCCCCGGGGCCCGGACCTCCGCGGAGACCCGTTGTCAGAGGCGCATTTAGGCACAACCGCACAGGCCCTATAGGCCCAGGTTTAGAGCGGTGAAATTAGGAGAAGGACAAATTTTACAAATTTTTTGATTTTAGAAAAATTACTTTTGTTCAAATTATATATTTTATATGTTATATAATTTAGAATTACAAGTTTAAGTAATCGCGTAATATATATAAAAATAATCGCGTAATATAGTCGTAAATTCCTAAATACGTCTCTGAAGAGCATTAGATATTATAGTTTTTAGTAAATAGGTCTATTCCTGGGGCCCACAAAAGCTCTCGCCGGCCCTGCAAATAATAAATACTTTAGTAAAAACTAAAAATATAATGTATAAGTAAACAATATATAATATCAACAAAATGAGAGCGTATAAAAAGTTTAAAAATTAATCATTGAACAGTGTGAACACCATATTTTTGTAGAAATATATTCTGTTGAAAATAAATATTTTAGAGGTTATATTAATTTTAATCGAATATTATAATTGTATTAACTTTAGAGTCGAATTTAACCTAACCTAACGTAGAAAACGGATTCGTTCTAATGTTCTAAAACATAATAATTTAATGGAAAATATTTCTTTGGAAATGTATATTATCATAGGTTATGAACAAATACTTTTCCTAGGTACCTATTGTGTTTTTAATAAATATGGTCTCAAAATAATAATAGGTTATCTTGAATTATAGTTTATAACATTCAACGAATTTTTTAATTGTTGTTGTCGAAACACAATTGCATTTAAATACATTTTAATAATATACAGTATTTTTATTTTACTATTGAACTATTAGTTCTTTATATATTATCCCATAGTTAAATGACATAATTTCACAAATAATATTAACACTCCAGTGTTTATTATTATATAATTATTAAGATATCTATCGATTCAAACCATTTATCATAATTATCTAACTACTTATAAGTTATATTCTTAAATGAATAATGTGTAATGGAGTAATTTATATTATTATAATTTACAATATATCTGTATAAATATAGAAAGTTTTTTATTGAGTACCTATAAATTATTATAATGTACAATATTTTGTCGACTTTTAATAATAATTATATTATGTGTTTAAACTTTTAATTATAGTTAATTCAATTTTTTTTCTAGAAAACTGAATAAATATAATATATAAGCTCTATTAAGTGATAAACTGATAATGAATACCGGAATATTTAGTATACCTAACTATTATAAGACAAGGTAATAGTTATTAGTTATTAAATTTAAAAAGTAGCTATACTTTATCATGACTCGTGACACAGTTCTCGTTTATTTTTAAATTGCGCCAAATAATTTCAATATATTTGATCAAATGTAGATTACGTGAATTCGGTAATTAGCATATTATTATAAACTGGCCGAAATATTGAATGGCGGATAATGGATATACCTAGCGAGAGCATATACTACGTAGATAATAATAAATAGCTTATATTTTATCTAATATTATAGCATTTTGTTATAAAAAAACCCGTCGTATCTATTTTAAAAATAATAATGATTTTGGAACATTTACTGTGCATAAAAAGACAAAAAGTACACGTATTTCAGCGAGAATCGTTGTTACCAGGCAGCGCTGCGCCGTAGCCCTTACATATAAATATATACAATATACATACATATATATATATATATATGATATTATAGGTATTGTTACGATTTAAAGCATTATCCGATAATGGAATTCTTTTTTTGGAACATATATAATATTGTTCACCTGGTACAGCAGGCTTAGATGAGTTGTGCCTACATCCTTTGTTGTTCAGAAATGTAATATAATATAATATTATTATACACATTATTGTTGAAGAAAAGACGTACATTGAAATAACCCACGTCGTGCAGAGAGCATGAGATGTGCCTGACCTTTTCAAAAACGTTTGACAATGCGAGCCTACCTACATATTATAGTAATGGAGTTTAGAAAATAATAAAACTCGTAAAGCTGATGTACGTTTGGGCACGTCGTGGGGATTAAGAAAATAACACAATGTATGGTAACATACACGATAATAGTAATAAATAACGATGTATAATATAATCAACTGTCGGACCGAGAGAAGGAAATGGAAAAAAAAAACCATATACCCGAAAAAAAAAGGGGATGAATAAAATATGATCATTGGTCGTATAATAACAATAATAACATGCTGCATGCGACGGAAACCAGGTGTGGCCATAGTGCTGGAGAATGGGGTTGTTGGGACTCGGGTAAGATGGGCGGCGGGCGGCGGGCGACCCAGCCGAACAAGTCGGCGGCGGACGGAGAATCGTTCGGGAGAGGCAGTTGATGGGATCTTTGATACGCCTGCGGGCTCCGGTTGGTGCCCCGCCTACGTTTGAACCGACCGCACTTTACCGCCCGTCGACGGTGAGAGGCACCTGTGTGTGCATTCATGTAGAGGAAGAATGATTTACCAACAACCATATGCCTACATAATACTATGCAGCTGCAACAGGTATATATATATACATACTGAGATAGCGAGAGAGAGAGAGACTGCAGTGAGAAAGATAGAGCGAAAGAGGGTGAGAGAGAGATTCATCGTGATGGAGACGGCGAGAGTTAATGATATATTATGTATATGGCGTGAGGGAGTTAGAGAGGAAGAGGGAGACTTTAAATTAGAAAAAAAAAAGAATTTTTCATAGGCGTAGTTAGAAGGCAGCAGATGATTTGACACGGTATAGTGACTATAACTTACTGCCTACTATAATTTCCCAAATATTTCATCGTGAGAGACCATTATATATATAAATATAATATATATATATACTCGCATTACTATAAAATAATATTATACATACACCGCCAGAACGACTTGTAGCGTGAACCTTTTCTTTGTGTGTTTCTTCTCTACACGTGGCCCTTATCTGTCGGCTTTATTATATACGACGTAGAAAACATTTCAGAGTCAAATATTTTCCCAAACTCAATAGCGTAAGATTATATTTAACGTCTGCGTCTGCAAGCAGCGTGTGGGAGCAAACATAATAATATATTACTTACATATATTATTATATTCTATAATAACAACTATCGTATATTATACTGTATCCTGCGAGAATATTAAAAAACAAATTCCAAAAACCGTTCGATAACAAAAAACCAAACCGTGCATTCCGGAAATAATAATTCTCATTGCTCGTACATTAAATATAAACGCGTTCAGCGGATTATAATATTATGATAAACGTTCACGCACGCGGTGTTCTATAAGGATTACCTTGTAACATTTTACTAGGTAAAATACTGTACTTCGCTCGAATTGACGCTGGCTGGTAAAAGGATGTTTTCTTTCCGTGAATGATATTATTATATTACACGTCATGAATAATTATTTTCGAACGATTATTTGCGGATTGTATAAATTCTGCAGTGACTGCCTATCTGATAATTTAACTAGTAATGCACTAAACATACAATCTAAGTCGATTTTCTGGAAATATATTAATATTTTAATATAATAATATAAACTTGAAAAGTAATACAATAAATTATATAAGTACAATTTTCACCGAGACCAGACAGAGACTGTATAGTGTAGGTTAGCATTTTACCTATGACATTTTGAATCCAAACGTGTGCACTTATTTAATCAATTTTTTATTGTAGTATGAAATTACTCAATTACAATTCATGATGGAAGAAATACAAATTATTAAAGCATCGTATTGTGATAGCAAAATATTATTAATTTACCAAGGCATTTAACTACCTATATAAATCATATAATAATTAATAACTAATAACTCTTGTAAAAGTTTAATTACCTAAGTTAAGAAATATATATATAATATTATAGTTACTATAATATAATAGTTAATTTATTTCAATAGTTCCAGTTAGATAATACAGGTAATACTGTTATAAGTAGTCGAACTGTAGAAGAGAGATTAACTTGAAACACAATTTATCATAATATATTAATACATATTTATTATACCTATACATTCAATCATGAAAATTGCACGATTGTGCAATGTGCAGTATATATTATTTTATTATTTAATAATAAAACTAATTAAAAATAAAAATATTTTGTTACTTTTTGACATACCTGCAGAATAATGAATGTCTTTCAGTCGATCACAATATTATGATGTGATGGCGAGCGTAACATATTATAATGTTGCAGTCACCTAAAGATAAAAAGACATTATCTGTGTTTACATCATTGTTTTTCTCCATATTATAAATTTTAAGCGAGTTATGAGTATTTTTAAATTTCTATTTTGCATATTCATTACTATCGTTTACAACATAAAATCGTAACTGTTGACCGTAAATTTTGATATGTGTAGTTAAACGAAAACAAAAAGATAACACCGCGGTACGGGACATGGTTGAGACGTCAAGACGCCACCGCGCTGTGTTGTTCCACCGTGTTTTAAGTAGGTAGTTATAACACTTAACACTTCGGAGGTAACATACTTTTATGTTTACAGAGATTTGTAGACCTTTTAATTATAATAAACTAATTATTAAGTTATAATCAATTGTGTGATATAAATTGTATGTGAATATAATATAAAATTTGGATACCTAATAACTTACACATAAATTATTGATCACCCATCTTAAAAATAAATGTGTTAAGTATATATTTTTTGATTATATATAGCATTGTTTGCACGATTAAAGTATTTTGTAAGAATTTAGTAAATAATAAAATACGCAAATTTAAACTCGATTCGTAGATATACAATTATTATAATGGCCAGTGCCCGGCCAGTGGGTAATTAAAAGGTCGACTGTTAATTCACTATACCTAATAAATTTTTCCTATAAAATTACGTACTAAAATAATATGATCTTATATTCTCTTGCGTACAACAGAAAATTGAATTCCTATATTATTGTATCTCAAGTTAAATGATTCATGTAAACACATTAAAAAATACAAAAATAGTGTAATACAAATATCACAGATTTACAAATGTACTCGTACACCGGTTGTCGGTAGGTTTAGAATAAATTGCATACCTTAATTTTTAAAAACTAATAATTTTATTATACTTTTAATTTTTTATAATGTTAAAAAAAATAGCTCTAATCGTTCTATTTTCTGGATAATGTTATGTATGTTTTAATATAAAACAATTAAAACGTAGGTTAAAAGTGCCATTTTCGCACCAAAATAAATATCAATAATAGTTACATTATTCTATTATGACGCGTTTACGACAAATTCTCATGCGTAAAAATTGTTTAATTGTATTAATATTTAATACATTAAACATTTGAATGCATATTGTTGCGATCTAATTTTCCAATATTAAAATAGGGTCTAAATGGCGTGATTGATGTAATGTGTGTGTGTGTTTGTGTGTAATGAGAATCTCGTCGTTTAAATTACATCATTAGGTGCTGCAATAATCGATAATAAAAATTTATTATTTTAAGGTCATAAGTTTTTATAACTGCTTTACGACACGTGATTTTCGGGATATGGCCAATAGTCTAAACTCATCTTAACATGCATAGAATCTCATCCACACATATTATATACATATATAAATTTATAATTATAAATGCCCAATAATATTATTTCGTGGATTTTGATAATTATACGCATGTATGGCCGTCTGTTATAATACGATTGTATAATAGTATGGAATCCCGCCGAATGCGTTATCTCTGTTGACGGGAATTAAAATATTATGATTTGTATTGATAAATACTATATTAATGTGCTTTAAAAAAAGATCTTCCGATTATTTCCCTATTCGTAAAAAAATTAATATTACACAATTGAAGCGAGTCCTTGAAAATTGAATTCATCCGCTTAATAATATTAGAACAATGTACTAATGTCTATATTATATATTTTAGTTTAGATAGGTATCTGCGTATACATATATATTATTATAGCGTTGTTCCGCAGAGATGATTGTAATAATGTAATGACACATAAACAGGCGTATAATGTGTATACTATACACCGTATAGTGGTATTGAACTTCAGATGAATACATAATTAGTATAAATTACAAGATTTTAATAAAACGTTCAATTGAACATTCGCGAAACAAATGCATTCACATACTATGTGATCTATATGTTCTTGGACCTGTTCAACTGCATAGTGCAGTAGGTATGCATACATTATAATGGTAGTTATGTATCGACATTTCAATAATAAAAAAAAAATGCATTTAAGTAGGTATTACTTTGTGGAGAAACGCATTCATCCGCTTTTCGTTGCTACAGTGATACACCTATTTTGTGAGATCACCGGTAAAATATTTTCTTCGGCCTTGGACGAACAACGAAAAAAACTTGTCAAACTATTTTGTCCGCGGTAAACCAACGAATATTCTTTAAACTACCTTAGATGGGTTTGTGCGAAGTCTGCACATTTATAACAGGTAGGTGTTCTAAGAAATGTAAAAAAAAAAAAAATAATAAAACTGGATCAATTACCTATACCTACTTGATAAAAAAAAAAAAAAATAAAAAATGTTTGAATAGGCGTTTTATAAATGGTGATGACTGGGTAATAACGGAAGGGCTAAGTATGGAAAGCGAAACGGATTATTGTTTCTAAGAATGAATGAAGAATGCACTCGATGAGTATGGCGAGTTTTTGTCACTAGAATATGCTCGGAATGTAAAGCGATTCGTACTTTGTCAGTTATACCTATACAATATGCATATAGAGACACGTCGCCACGTCAAAACTGTTGAATGCTGGATGGTCCCTGCAATAATAATCATAACGGCTAAACGGCACGTGCAGTTTTAATAATATATATATATATATATTATACTTATTAATCAATAAGTGTATGTGTGACCGATTTCATTGAAAATGTCTACGGAAAATGATAAATTTAAATAACATGTTCAACGGTGTACACCTACTGTACCTATATATATAATGCAGCGAGTTTTTGCATGGTCATCAGAATAGTTTTATTGCGCGGTGTCTATAACAAGTTGGCTGATGTAATACAAACACACATTTTATAATAGACCCGTTACAGATTTTTTTATTTATATATATATATATATAGTTAAAAGATCTATGCTCTATACGTTTATAATTCGTAGATATAGTAGGTTTCTCTATTATAGAGTACCTATATCGAAAATGACCAATTATTATATATAGAGGTATAGATTTAGCTACATATATCTATTACAATTTGGAGCTTATGAAATTCATTCGTCGAGTTGTAAACATATAGAATTTTTAAATTATTTAAATTCACTACGAATTACAATTACTTATATTGGTAATATGATATGTTTATCATAATATATTTCAACAGTTTTTGACGATAGTGTTTTCTTAAAATCATGAAATAACTACTATTAACTATCCACCTTAAATTCAATGATATTGCGGTATTGGCTATAAAGGAAAGTAATACGTGCTAATACAGTGCGAAATGCAAAAACTACTAATAATACTACTATACATAAGATATAATTTTACATGATACTACAATAATAGGAACTTAATAAAATATAATCATAGTGCTGTTTTAATTTCTAGTTATATGCAATATATACATCATCACATTATTAAAATTAATAAAATACTGCATCAACCACCATCATAATAATAATTAATATAACTGCAGCATGACGTATTGGCAACGAAATACAGTGCGTTTGTCATGATATTATATTATATATTATAATATTATATAATGCGGTACGCGACAATAATAATAGTTATCGTCTCCATTTTATTATAATATATATATTTCACGTCATATAATGTCATTCATGATGTGTATACTCGTGTAGTTGTAATTATTATAATATTATTAAACGGTTACAATAAACGTTAACATAATAGACCAGACTATAATATATAGATTGCGTAAAATCCTAGGGATGAGTGTCACAATTTATACACTCATACATATTATGTCATAGTCATTAATAGATAGGTATTAAAAATAATGGCGAGTATTTTGTTTTTTTATTTTAATTTTAATTTAAATTATGTTCTAGACACGGTTATTAAATACGTCATATAAATTATAATCTAATAAATAATTATATTTAGTTGCTTAATATGAAAATCTTTATTTTCCCAGCTTCACTCGAATATTCCTATTTAACGGAAAAAACACGGGATTAATATTATTAGTGTATAATGTATGTAATAGTATCTATTTTGTCATGATATAAACTCAAGTCAAAAATTGTAAACAACTTTTTTTTTTTTTTAACTAGCTATAGGTATCTAACAAGTAGGCTAATAATAATCGTAGCCAAATTCTTGTCAGATGATAAAAGATTTTTGGTTCTTTTGTACATTATATTATTTAATAATATAATAAAATATGGATTTAAAAAATAACAGGTACCTATACCTATCACCCTGATTTTATGCTTTCAGTTGTCAGAAAAACTGCCAATCATTTATGAAGACACCGTGGCCGATGATGACGTTATAAGCAATTAAATATTATGTTATCGGTTGTTAAAACTTACAACTTAAATAATGGTTTTTACCACGTATTTTCCACATGAAAATCGCATAAAATATATAGTGAAAATATGTAAAAATATTGCAGCAATTTTATTTATTTTAATTATTTTTTTAAGCAGTAAATACTATATAGGTCACGAGTAATGATGAATTGAATGAATTATTTTTCTCACACAAGGTAACTACAAAATCGGTGAATCCAGTGTTATAAATGTTATAATAGGTATATACAATTCTGTAAGGCAAGATAATAATATTAAGAATTTTTTAAACTATGTTTGGTGAATGTGAAAAAATAAGATTGGAGGATATTTATTATCAATACCTACAGGTATAATCAGTCACAAAGTTTTAGACCTATATATTATATATATATATATATACTACTTATATATATATATATATATATTTATATTGTGTCATTTAATTAGGTATAATATTACTATAATGTATAATACGCATTATGTAGTCCTAATACGTTTACGTTCGTGAAATATTGCAAATAAAAAAATTTGGTAGGTACACCACTATACCACTATACATACCCACTATACCCACTATGATGGGTAATGATATCCAAATCTAGAATGTCGCATGTTTACAATGAAATATTATGGTTTATAGGTCATACTCATATATAAATTATAATACGCGCACATGACTCGGGGAGATACTATATTATATTATGGATAATTGTTTTTAGTTCAGAATTAGTAATTATATTATTGTTATGTCGTACCTAATCATTTTTTTAAATGACTATATTGCAATGATTGATTTTTCTCGTTAATTATTTGTATTATTAATTATGACATCATATTTTAATTTTATTATATGTTTATGTATAGATAGGTATCGTTGACCGTTGATTTTTTGCCAATCGACAATTAGAACTTATTAATTAATCATGTTATATATTATATAGGTACTTCACGATGAGGTCGTCGGGTCAGCTTTTTAGTAAATCACTATTGTACAAACCTCAACATCCTATGAGTCATGGATAAGCACGATAAATCTAAACAATACAAGGCTTAAGGGTATGTAAATTTGTTTAAAATAAATACAAATTTTAGAACAAAACAAATCTTACAAATCTTTGTCTTTTAAAGATTTATTAAATGAGGTGACTTATGTTCGTGCGCTCATTGTACTTTACATTGATAATATTTAGAGAATTTCATCAAACCTCTATGTAGATACATTTTTTTTTTAATTTCAATCCGTAATTTTATCAATAGTTTTTTTTTTATATTTCATAGATACTATAGGTAGTACACTATATTGACGAATTGATATATATATTATAGTTTTATTGTTTTAATTTTATATTACTTAAATCTGACAATTATTTGGCATTTTGAAAATATATTTGTAAAAATTCGACATGGTTTATTATTTATAATATAATACTTATAATATTAATAGGTATAGTTAAACGATTAGTACTTAATTTATTATTTTATAGATTACTAATGTCTAATATACTATATTTTGTTTACATGTAAATTTTTATTGTACTATGTATATATTCTTTATTTAGCTAAACGTGATAAACGATTTCCAAAAATTTAAACCTAGAAAATGATAATATAAATATTAAATTTAATATTTTATGAAAATTTCAAATACTTATAATACTTATACACGGTTAGAATTCCGTTTTGTATTGTTAGTTTTAATATTAAATGATTTGACCATTATCGACTTTAAAGTTAGAATTTATTTGCTTAATCTTTATTTTAGTTTTAAAGCGAGTTATAAGTATAGGTATGTAGTACCCATGTAAAATAATAAAAATTAAAAATGCTCATAACTCGCTTTAAAATTAAAGTAATGAAAAAATTCGACAAAGAAACGGATAATATTTTTAACTTTTAATTTAATCAATTTACATGCCGTTATGTTAAGACTTAGACTAACAACACAAAATTGATTCTATCGAATGCGAATAATATTGAAACAGCACATTTGGTCATCACGTCCTCTTTATAG
This sequence comes from Aphis craccivora, assembly GCA_009835225.1. Classification (NCBI taxonomy): domain Eukaryota; kingdom Metazoa; phylum Arthropoda; class Insecta; order Hemiptera; family Aphididae; genus Aphis; species Aphis craccivora. The sequence continues at coordinate 90,595 of VUJU01000227.1, forward strand.
GTAAATACATAAATTCTAAAATATATTAAAGGTATATTGAGGGAAATGAACTTTATTGTTCTATGTTCATGTTTACATATAATTTCTTAATTAGCTCATGTTTCATTCTAAAGTACAATTATTAACACCATAGGAACGTTTTGAATATAGACTTAAGTTTGTACCTATCAAACACAACATGACCAATATTAATGTTAATACTTAATAAAAAGAAACAACTGATTTATTCTCTATAGTAATTTTTCTGGGAAATCATTAAATCAATATATTTTATTGACTTTTTTTTTGACCTTAAGTATTATTATTAAGTAAATAGACTAACATTATTTGTGTTTTTTATACAACTTTACAAATAGGCCATATTATATTGAATTCATTATACTTTGATATTAAATATAGAAGATTATATGTTCTAATACAAATAAATAAAAATAATTTTATTATAGTCGTGAAAATGGTGTAATAGTAGGTAGTGTTAGTATCTAATTTATTTTTGCGACATCAGGTGATATATGCTTATCGGTGTTTCTTTTGTTTCACGGGGAGGAGTGCTGGCCGCCTTAATATTAATAATTACATAAATACCAATAGGTCATCTCGCTAAAAGCCATAAAACAGTATTTTTAAGCCAAATTACAAGTACAAATTAGCGTTATCGAGAAAAATAAATATGTTCTTGAAAATCAATGTTTGCATAATATAGTTAAAATACATTCTAATATATTATATTACATATTATATAATATAATGTTCATTTTCTTATAATTCTCAAAATGTTAAACTTTACAAAATAAACTATTATTATTATTGTTTTTACATCATGGTGACTATTTATTAATATAATGTCCACAACTTTATAGATTTTTGTTTTTTAATTGAAACCGCAAAGATAAAACATATAAAAACAATTTAAATGTTTTATTCACAAAAATAACACAATCAAGTAATAATATTATATAGTATATAATAATATTACGGAAAATAATTTTTTTAACTTGATAGATATCTATTCTATAAAGATTTTGAGGACTCATATCATCACGTTTTTGGTTGATAAATATAAAAAACATATTTTATGTTTATAGAATACATTCCAAATATCTTATAATTTAAAGCTATTATTTAACTTGTGCAAGTATATGAAACTAAACGCTTATAAAAAAACAAACTATTTGTAGGTATATTGAATATATTATGAATAGAAAACAAAACATAGGAATTAACGCAATATTGATACAATAGAATAGTTCAATTCGGTAAATGTCATATAAATATATTTAAATGCAGTTAATTAAATAGTCCATTACCTACATTTTTGAACGGGATATCTTTGATAATTAATACATAATATGGTAAATTGGTGAATGCAGCAAGAATTCACAATGGCGTTAAAACATATATAATATATTATATAAAATGTAACAAAAATCAAAATAGAATTTTAAAACATAATATATTAGCTTTTTTAAAATGTATCTACTTAGCTGCGATAGCCGGTAAGTTGACTTGCATATATTATATTACAACTTTATACTTCTACAGTTGTATATTATATAATATGTAAAATATAAATTTTAGTTGTGGATTCGACAGTAATGTATTCGTTAAATTCTACGCATATTTTAAACGCGGCGGTAACTTAATGCGTAGTTATAAATGTGTATACAAAGTATATACTGTAGGCATATATTTTTGTAACTATATATTATATAAATATATTATGGAACCGCTCTGAACCCCGATTTTTATCCGTCACCTGCAGCATATAGAGGCGGGACTACGAGTCGAGTAGCAGCTGCTGTATATTATTATAATGCACGTCTCCTTTTCCATTTCCAAGAGGGCCGGTCGACTGTCGAGAAAAAATATGTTAGGTTTATATTTAATGTTTAAGCCTATGGTATTTGGGCGCTACGGTCTGTTGATTTATCTTCGTATTTTATTTTATGTAATAGCCTGGTACCCCATGTATAAACCAGAGATCGGCCATTGCAATAAACCGTCAAACCGAAATTAGATTTTTTTGTTCTGACAGTGATATATGCCACATTGCCTCTACTATATGCTAGTCCCGGTGTATTATTAGTATTATTATACATAGTACATTAACATTTCGTTCTTCTCTGCCTAATGTAAATTATGTCTTACTACTATGTATGCTTTAAAATACTTTTAAATTTTGGGGCTTGGCCTGTTTCGTAAATAAATAAAAATAAATAAGCGACGAACCATATACCAAAAATACATCTTTACAGATTATACTAACACATCTGGCAATTGTATATTTTAACTTATATATTTGTTATGTGGTGCATTAGTAAAACTACATTAAACAAAAATATTTTATTTTTATATTTTTAATGGCTCAGCAGGCCTCTATTATAAGCCTATAGTGTATATGCAGACTTTCTATGCATATATAATATTATATCATGTTACAATTAAAAAAAAAAACTGGTTAAGTACCTACTTAATTCTTTCTAATAGCTCCTTCTAAATATTTTAGTTACGTATAGGTACCAATCTCTAGTTTATAAATTAATAATCAATAAAAAATAAAATATACTTCCAATGTTGTCTAAATTTTAATTTACATAGATAGTTGAACGTTTATATACCTACCTAAACGTCTAAAATGTATTATTTGTACAATGTGACAATTAATATTTGATCTAACTGTTTAAGTTTACAGTTTAATAGTCATTAATATTTATATTAGTTGACAGAAAATAATAGATTATAATTATTACAGTAAATAAATATTTTAAATGATTTTTGGAGAAAAGTTTGTATTTTGTATTTTGTGTATTACGATGATCTTTATTTTATATTTTCGCATTAAACAAATAACAAATCCAATCGATTACAAAAATAATTTTTTATAGCCAATGCTTAATGGTTAACATCAGTTTATAACTTAGGTATAGTATAACCATTTTGAAGATTCAAAAATAATTGTTTGTGTATTAAAACAAATCTGTATGACGTTTTATTCACAATCCCTTAAGTTAAACAACATATATCTACATTAAATAAAAAATTGTATAACTAATGGAATATTAATTATTCAAATCGAATCATACTAATATAGGTAGGTAAGTTTATTATATTACCGTACAGTTCAAATCTACCAACTAATAATTCATAAAATGCTTCAAGTATATAGGTAATATTATGATTTTGTCATTGGTATATGAAATTGAATTACCGCCGCGCGCTGGTGCTCAATATAAAATATTTTAATAAACATGAATAATAAATTCGATTTTTAATCACATTTTAGGATGTATATTGTGTATGTATAGTCTTCAATTGCTTTCCAATTAAACAACTGCGCAGTTACACCAATTTCATCATGTGGCGTTTTCGTGTGTTATATATTTAGCGAAAGAGATATGATTAATTATTATTAATTAAACATCTTATTTATTAATTGGCGTTCATATAGTCGATTTTTTTCACAACTTTTAACTAGGTATTTTTAATTAAATATTAATATTAATTTATCTGATAAAATTATAAAGGACCTCCTACTTCACTTTTTAAAAATATTTCTGAATCAAGCCGATAAATGATTCTAATACCGTGTGTTTTAGAGAATATACTGAAATATTATGTCACATGACACAAAATTATTTAGTATTTATTGTTCATACCAGTATAATAAACAATCAATGAATTATGTTAAATATAAAATGAATTATTTTTAAGCTTTAAGGAATGTGAGTATTACAAATTGTTTAATATTTAGTATAATATAATAATTGATGTATTTATAATTTTTAATTTTGAAATTAAATTTACTTTTAATTTTTATTGCAGTACCTATTTTAAATTTAGACATTTTAATTAGTTCTATAGTTAAATTGTAACTTTATATATTATATAATGTACCTACTATACCTAGTTAGTTTTTACTAAAGCTCGGGATTATATAGGTGATAAATAATAATATACCTACTTATAATATGTGCTTAAAATTTTTAAATATATACGTACACACATATCTTATATTACCTATTTTGCAACAAAAAGTATCAAAATATGCTATTATTTTTAATTGTGTACATTTTAAATAAACGTAAAAAACAGAAGTATGTTTTATTAAAAATATATTTTAAATGGAAGAAACGATGTTGAAAATTCTCGATTGCGGACTAATTCAGCAATATTGTGTTTCAAATTTAAGTATTCTGATTGCATATTAAATTCTTAAAACGGCTAAAACCTTTATAAAATTACAACTATAACTATATGATTTTTTAACTTACTACTACACATGCGAAATATCAACTTTTAAATATAATAGTCAGTCTAAGAAAATAACAAATAAATATAACGATAATAATATTAATACAATTAAATCTAAGTTCATAAATAGTATTTTAATATTATTATGCTTGCTAATTTTTTAATATTTAAAATTAAGTTTTTATAGAACAAATTTATAATGGTTTATCAATTGTTAATTTGTATTGCTTACCTTATCTTTGTTTTTGCCATAATACAGTCCCGTGTCTTATAGTATAGCTATGAAATATTACAGTTCATTTGCTTGATTGAAATGATTGAAATATTGATAGCTCGTGTGGATGTACCTACTATACTGCCGGGGTAATTATTATTTAGTGACTACAAACAGAATTTCATCCCTACTTTATACTGGCCGCAATTGGGATTTGAAAAGGAAAAAAAAAGGTCACTTTTCGGCCACAATCGAACGATCTTCAACGACACAGCATATTATTCAACATATATAACATATACTTTTACAAAACACAATCCAACAAAAGTAAATTATTTAGATGCGGCCGCAGTATTGTTTGCACAGAAAGGTGCCGGATGTGCCTTACAGGTAGGTACTAACTGTTAATCCCCATGACTCGGGTACCCAAACTATAGTTCTTACTGCAGAATAACGTGTATACGTACATTTTTCCAAGATATAAGATTTATTATAAGACATACTTTAAGAAGAATATTGTTCGGAATTATTATACGTTTATTTTTACAGGTCAAAAAATGTAGGTACCTATCTACCGTTTGAATTTACACCATATACTTAAATCAAATCCGAAAATCGTCTACCTGCATATTGGTAGAATTTATGGACGCGTCTAAACTATTTAACACTATTTTTAGTATAAACTCCATCAGGAAAAACATGTAAAATTGGGTTTATGTGGTCTCCACCAGAAAATAATCCAACAATAATATAAAATTATTATTAAAAAAAAATAATTATAATTTGTATAATAATAATCAGCCACATTAAAAATAAGACATTGCACAACTTGTCAACGTTATTAAAATAATAAAATATATAATAATGTTGTCCAAGCACATTAAATATATTATTATCATAGAACACTATATATATATAACTAGTGTTCTATGTTATTATCATGGTAACTTTAGAGCGTGATATTAATGTTCTACGTGTACAATATACAATACAGTATATATATTTGTTTTTACCAATAACATGTCTTACGAGTTTTCCTTTAATTTCTTATTATTTCACTACAACTTTCTAGTCACATAATATTTAATATTTTACTTACAAGAAAGAATTAAATCATACAGTACATTTAATTCAAAAACATTTCTTATTGACATGTGTTGTGTTGTTTATTTAATCATGTAAGTATTTAACCAGTTAATCATAAATATCGTCTATTGCTTTTTTAACACAGCTCATTATTTCTTGTCTTTGTAGTTTTTGTTTTGATACTGGAAAGAATGGAGTAATGTGAATATTACTTGACTAATTCATAAAAATAATAATATTATTACCCTGCTTCGCTCAACAGTTAAAAAACATGCACAGTTTCAATTTTTCATTCATCTCCATTTTTTTTCAATAATAGATGTGAAGTACTTATTAATTATTATTGTTAAATAAAACTAATAAATTACCTATTTGATCACAAGTAGAGACGAACAAATAAATTATTAATTACCAAAATTACATATTATAATAAATAAATGCTGAATACCCTAAGGCAAAGTAGGTACCAATTGAGGACTGAAAATATTGTCATCGGTTTTGCAGATACTATGAAAATGAAATTATTTATAAATATTAACTAATTAATGAATCGATTTAACGCATTCAACTAATGTCAATTTAAGCAATTTCGAAGTAGGTACCTACGTCATTGCAACGGATGTCAACATACTTAACATGGGTGGCCTTAACACTGGTGGAGATTCTACAGGTAACGAAACAAAATTTGTGAATTTCATATTAGTCCTTATTATTACCGTTTTTTCTAACCTGTATATTAGCGAAATTTACAATGGTATTTTATTTGTAGTTTTTCGTCATTAATTAATACAATTTTTATCCCTGTAATATTCGTATTATAATCACTACATAATCATCATTAAATGCAATCGTCTGTTGTATTGTTTGTGTAAAATCTATATATTATGTATAGTGCGTGTAAGTGTATGTAATTATTATGAAAGAAGACCAATCAAAGTATAATTATTTATGCAAACTAGCACGCTTTTTATTATGTATTATTAGCGTTTTATAGTGTGTGTGTGTGTGTGTGTGTGTGTGTGTACTTACAATGTAATTAATGATGCGCGTTTATTGGGTCAAAGTCAAAGTAGATACGATACAATGTACATAGCGTACTGTATCGAAATCGAATGTACATGTGCTCTTGCGGCGTGGGAGTCAAAGACTTCGTTCGATTAAAAATTATAACCGCCAGAAGACGCTTCGAGTCATTAATTTGTTGTTCACCGGAATAGGTAGACAGTAGCGTTTTGGCGTGACGATTAGAGTTTATTAGTTTGATTTCAATTATTTGCATTTATTCTTACTTTTACGTTATTGAAAATATTTATTATATTATGTACAATTATAATTAATTAACACGTATATGCATACAAGCATACGCGTACCTACTTGGACTTCGGTTCACCCTTTCCCAAACTGTCAAACAATCCACTGATAAAGTCATTCATCGTTGGTACTTCGTGTCTCATACTTAACATACTATTCAAAGCTTTTATATTATACGTTTTTGTTTTATAATGTGTGTTTTTGTTTTTTTCAGTGGAAAAATATTTACCAACAGAATACGACGTCACTATTATGCATATTGCTTATGTGTAATATTATGCGTTATACCGTACGTGAAAACCACTGAACATCACAGATAAATATGATAACCTCTGTGCAAAAAAAAAAAAATCGGTTGATTAAACAATAGTAGTAAGACTATTATTTGTTAATTGTTATAAGTCATCATCATTTATGTTGTATAAATAAAAATAATGTGAAATTGATGAGTTATATTTTTAATTCACATTTTAATCGGTACAACGACTGACGTGTACATTTGAGTAGGTGCATATAATCCTATGTCTGTCACAGTTGTATTTTTGAACTTCATTGTGTATACTGTATAGACTATTAAATTGACAAATCATAAAATATTTATATACCTTAGCTATTAAATTATTTTATATTTCAGGTCATTGAGCGAGTAATTTTCGTGCAAATGTGCAATGTTTGCGGAACAAAAAATCAAATTTTATAAATATATATTTCATTGCGAATGATTGTGTTTTATACATATATAGCAGCAATAATCAATAAAATGCTAGTTATTTTATATTAATAAAAAAATTATTTTGTTTAAAAAATAATACTAATAAAAAATTAAAACTATGTATTTTTATTTGAAATTATTAATACAAAATATAAAATGTATTGACGAAAATATTTTATATTTTTTCATGTGACTGAAGATAAGTGCCCATAGTGTAGGTACATATATCTAAATATGCTGATAGGCAATAGGTTTTCAAAACGCTTATTTATATATGATGTACTTATATAGTATTATTTTTTTATACGTGCAGGCGAGGAACCACTAAGTATATTTTCTTCTCAAAAATGTCGAAAATTATACAATACTTTATATGTATCCATTATCTAATTCTTGGTTGTACACAAGTTGGAATCATTGTATTATAGGTACCGACCGCAGTTGTTTAGTAATGTTGATTAGCTTATGAATAATATTATAGTATTGTACCTACAAATTCGGATAAATCTTTACCATATTTTGATCGAAAATATTAACTTATTTAGTTATGTAATATGTTAAGTTATATGTACTAAGCAATCATCGTTTTTTTTAAAACTAAATAGCTGAATAGCTTTAAATATTAAAAATAATTTATTTGGTGCGTATAGGGTTGAAATATAGGTAGGTTGTAAAAAGGATCTATATTGAGGACCCAGCATATTTGAATAGTACTCTTTCACATACGAGTACCTACTACTACAGTAGAGTATCGACTCGATATTCGGTGAATAAAACTCATCAATTTTGTTTAGTTAATTTAAATTTAAAATTTGATTAATTTTATTAATTCACAGCTATTTAAAACGGAAGTTCGTTCAATTAAAATAAAGGTTAAGACTTTCAAAAATAGGCGTGTCTTAGATGGCAAAAATGATTAAAAATAAATTTGATTTAAAATAATGAGAAAATAAAAATATGTATTTCCTGGCTTGGGGTTATCATATTTATTGATACAAGACATTTTTATCAGTCATGTGTCTATTTTAATGGTTTACAATTGACCAAACTTAGATACTAAAATAATTAGGTAAGTAATTACCTTGATATTTTTATGAATTGTCTTTGAATAATAATATAAGGTCGTAAAAACCATTTTTACGTTTCGAGTCTATTAATTGGTCTACGGGCAGTAGCGGTCAGGTTAGGTCAATCACTCGCGATCGACTGAATTTTCTGTTAATTGAAGATTTGAAATTTTTGACCATTGGGATTTTACTACTTAAAAATATTTAAGTCATTATTAAATTAGTAATAATAATACTATTATTCATAAAAATTTGACAATTTTAACAATACTCATGAACAAGCTAAAAATGTTATCGAAATAATGAAACAAATCATATTAATTGACAGAAAAATTAACATTTATACAGTATATTACCTGAGTAAAGAAAAAAAAATGAAAATAAAGAAAAATGATTGAGTTTTTTATTTGATACTTTAAAGTTATATAAATTATAGATATTAAGTAGGTATAATATTTTACAAATAATTTTTTAATCAAAATTAGATTCTTTTAATAAGAATGTTTTGCAGACATTAATATTAATAATTGATTTGATTGATAAGTATATAGTAATTTTTATTATTTTATTGAAATTACGAAACAACAACCTAGTATTACTAAATACTAATGAAGAATTAATTCAGGTTGCATCGCGATAAATCATAGGAAGGTGAAGTTATACTTGATAAATCAGAAAAATTTGAAATAATTAATAAACTTATCAATACTGTAAAATATAAATTATAAAAGTAAGGATTAGATCATCATTAAGTTAAAAATTATGAAAACCTTTGCTACTAATCAGCATTAAAATAATGAAATTCTAGATGCTTAAATAATAAGTACTTACGCAAATTCTTCATTAAAATTTAAATAAATCTTTTCAATTAACTACTACTATAATATACGAGTATTTGGTGACATATATAATTATTCGGTACCACGAATTAAATTTATTAATTGATTTTAGGAAGTGAAAGTAATTAATTTCTTGTTATATTTCTTAAAACGTTATAAACAGTTCTTTTTTAGAACCTAAGAATATAGAATTAAAATCATTTAAAAGTAGGTATATAAAGTAAAAACAATTTTTTGAAATAAATTTTTATAAAGTAGGATGTTAAAGTGTTGACTAAGAGCCCTTTTATTTATCCAGTTGATCAAATAAAATGTAGTAAAATCACCACTAAATATGATACTGCCCATTGCCGTATGGGCTTAGATCTTAAGTATGTGATTAGTTAAGTATTGAGGATAAAAGAAATTGATTAACTAACGCTTTACACTGTTAATTTACTACATAATATTATATAAGTGAATGACTTCAAATATATCCTATCGAACCACAATATATAGTACCATCAGTTATAATGCATAATAATATAAACCGAAAGTGGTTCTGCTGTATAGTAAGTTTTATGTGTGAGTATAGATTATACAAATAATTTTGTACAATGATTCTGAGCGAAAACCTTGTTACCTATCTTCTTTATTTATTTAACTATTTGTTTTTGTAATTCATATTTAGGTACTCTGACTCCTGCTCGCTTCGCTTACCTACCTACCTACGGGTGGTCAAGACCCTTGGTGGCTTGGTCACACTGAAAACCATTGTTACTCTGCTATCCTTAGGCCCAAAGGTTGCATTCCCCTTCTTTGCACCTTGAAATTGTATATCTGAAAGTAAAATATAAAATATTGAAAAATAAAATAATTTGTATACTTATAAAATAAACAGGATTTTTTTTTTTTTTTTTTAATAATAGAGAGTTTTAAGTATTTAATTAATGATAATTATTATTTATTCATAAATTGATTGGCATTGTTTTTTGTTTTTTTTTTTTAAATAAATAAATATAAATATTTCATATAATAGAATGATACCGTAGGTTCACTAATTTATCAAAGTATTTTTTATGAGAAACCACTCTTAAAGTCAAAGATTGAAACATGTTACTGCTTTAAAAGGTGATGTAGATAACACGATTAAATATTAATGCCTAAATAAAAACAAAAATAATTACACAAACACTTAAATCATATAGTCCAACGGTTCTCAAACTTTTTAAGTTTACGCCACCCTAAAAATAAAAAAATGAATTGCGCCTCCCATAAGTAAATAAATAACAAATGTATAGTATTTAAGTATTTAAACATCATTATTGTGTTTGTAAATAAAAAAAAAAAAAAAAAAAAAATCTTAATGCGAACAATATGGTTAAACGCTGATTGAATGTAGTAACTACCTAGTAACTTTCCGAAAATTCCCCAATTAAATTTCATTATACAACATAACATTATGCGAAATTATTGTTGATTTAAAAATATCATTAAATACCACACAGCTCGCGCCTCCCCTATCAAGTGCTCTCGCCTTTCAAGGGAGATGTAGATGCTTAGGCGTGCCTCACAGTTGGGAACCACTAATTTAGCCAATATATTTATCGTTCCACTCAAAATTTAAAATTCACTTTTAATTTAATTAATGTGATGTAAAGTAAATGTTTTAGGTTATGTGCGGATTAAAAATTAAAATACACAAATTAATACTAGAATTAAAAAATCTAAGAAAAATGCTAATATGAATTTTTTATAAATATTTGAACCTCGAATGTTGATAAAATTAGATGTTTTAACAAAGGGGAGTTAAGGAGGCCGACTACAGTCGGCCCGAGAGACCTTGAAACGGCGCCAGTTATTATGTATCCGTTCATCTTGGTTGTTGGGAGGGTTGGTGGCCGGTGGGTAGATCATGCCGTCTACCTGCTATTATTTAGATAAAGGGTATGGCGGGACACGATCCATTACAGAAATATTACCTACTCAATGAAGATTTTACACTTGCTTTCCACAAACCGTAACCGCGTAGAAGAGCTGTTACCTACATGCATGAATTTTTTTTTTTCATTAATATTATTATTTTTAATATTTAAATATACAGTTTATATATATTATTATGTATGCAATAAACATATATTATGTGATTAAATTGAAGCATTTTTTTTAGTAGATGGTGCAGTTAATTTATTTAAATAAATTAGGATATCAACGACATTTTATTAGATAATGAAAAAAGAACTAAAAATGGGCGTTAAAAAGCATTTTGTTTTTTGCAAAACGTGTTTATATTATTAACCGTGGTAAATAATAATAAAAAAAAATGTATATCTTCAAATTATAATGTAATAGGTATGCAAATCTTACATTACTTATAATAAAATATGAAACCATTGAATTCAAAATTTTTATTAGTACCTAATCACTTCAACTGCATTAGGTACCTTAAAAATAATTTTCTTTAACCAACAGACCTTGAAACTTGAGTTAGAATGACCATTAATGTAGGTAATTATTTTGAAATTAGAAGTTTTAAATACGCCATTAAACATAATCAATTTATTAATGTAAATTTGATGTTCTGAACTATGCTACAATAATGCGGTTTAAATAAAACAATATTTACAAACATTTTCGTTTATTACTGGTAAACGTATTATTCAAAGAACAGACAGTCGGACATAATTGCATTGTCAGTTGTTACTATGTATTATAGTATAGACTATAGATACTAGATAGACATAAAAAAAACAATATATATATAAGTAATAACCTTACCTTTGCCACATTTAATTGATGCATTAGCGTATAAGATGTTGTTATATAAATAATCAGCTATAAGTATAGCAGGTATACCTACTATTATTGTACGCATAATATAAAACAGTATTCCGTATAATTTTATTGTAAATTTGAAAACAGCATGACGCTAACTCCAACATTTGATTACATATTTGTAACAAATTCAAAGATTCAGCGTGATCGCAGAACAATACGAATTATTGTATGTTTTGTTATTATTAATCATAGAAAGAAATAATAATTTTATCATAGTCTCGTCGATTTTCTAAAAGAACCCGTTTGTTGTATTATATTATTGCATTTATTCGTTATTGTAATATATGAATATTGAATACAATATGCTCATTGTATAATTTCATGTTTATATAAAAATCATTATTTTAACAAATTCTTTTTCTTAACACTAATATATTACAATGAACACATTTTTTAACAAGCGTCGTACAGTATTATTTTAAAAATAATTTCTAATAAATAAAATATTACTATAATATATACTTATGTCTTAGATATACTATATATTTTATATTATACTTTAATTACCTATTATTCATTAATAATTGGTACTAAATCTCGTGTGCATTCATTAAACATAATATATTGCACATACGTGAATACATAAATATTAAATCGTAAATAATACATAGTATTATAATGTTTACTTATAATTGCTTATATTAACATTTGGCTATTCATAGTTTAGCTTTTTAGCGGTCTTTCGTTTATATTATGTTCTTCTTGTCAGATGATTTTTGTTTATCAGTATACATTTCTTGAACACTTCTAATGTTATCTATTTTTATTTTTATTAAGAAGTACTGGGTTTAATTAGCATGATAGTGATTTAGAAATTACACATTGGTCCTATCTATTTTTTTTTATATAATTAATTCATAAATGCGGCTAATATCAAATTATAAGTAAAAGTAGGATATTAATCTTAATGTGTTAATTAAGGACCTTTTATCAAATTTTGATAAACGGAAGCAATAAATTAAAATAAATACCTATTTATACGTTGTCGAAAATATAGTAATACTGCAGTACCTACATTATAATATTATTATATATAATAATTATTAAATAACGAATTTATTATAATTTTAATAATTCTTAATACAGTTTATTATTTTTCTTACTTGTTCTTTTCGAGACAAAAAAAATTTTTTCTCAAATTTTTTCGGTTAAAATATTGTACATAATTAATTGTCATAAACACAAATTTACACAATCATTAAATTTCTAAATAGGTATTATTTAAGCTTAGTAAATATACGTTTATAATATATATATATTCAGGGCCGGAGCTACTTTTTGCGAGGCCCTGGGTAAAACTTATTTAACCAATAACCATAGTAATATATAACCGATCGGCGATAGGTTTAATTAAAGGTGAAAAAATATAATTTGCATAAATAAAAATTGCTTTTGAAAAGTGTCTTTCGGATGACCTAACTAAGTATATTATTTGTTAGGAATCTATGATTTTTAAATTATGATTAAAATTCTAAGTAAAATTATTACTTATAGAGCCAGAAAAAAATTGTTTATATACTCTTTTATTGATAACAGCAATCTTCTTCAAGAAAGGCCCTTCATCATTGTATGTTTTGCATAAAACTCGTTTAGCGAAGACTAAGTTATTACGTAAATAACGAAAGTAGCAGTATTCATGGTGCAGCAACAAAAATTTCAAAATATAGGTAGGTATAGAGAACAGTATACCTACTTAATGCAATAGCGTCGGATTTTTTCAATAAATTAAAAAAAAATACATAATAATTTTTCGTAAGTTGTATTTTATAAGTATTTATAATAGCAATTTTTAAAATATCGAGAATTTATATAAATTACATTTTTTTTTATAAGTGCTTGAAGTTCAAATTTTGATAAAATTTATGCAATTTCGAAAAGTTTGTATATATACATATTTGATTAATTATATTAATTTATTGTTTTCTCTCACCGCCTCTCTGATTACCACATAAGTTCTTAAGATATTAATCGCATAATCACGTCCCAATATTGGTCACAGCACATATTTTGTGTTCGTCGGTGTGTACCTACACGGTCTTGACATATCACGAACTTAGGATTTGTGTACACTACAGTAAAATGATATCAAGGACATAACCTTTTTCGTTTTAAAGTAATATTTTCCATTTATTATTATCACAAAATGCACATAGAACGTAATGAAAATTCGATTATATTTACTAGGTACCAAGATTATATCTCAATTATGCCGAATTTGGACATATCACGTGTGTGTTTTTAGGTATCGATATCATTCGTATACATCAAATTATTAGTAAATAAATATTAGTTTTGGCATTCTTATCGCATATGATCTACTGCCCGTTTCTACATGTCTACCACATAGGTAAAAAATTCATAAATTAATAAATGTAAGATTATAATATATTTAATACCTAATAAACAATTATAGCAATAATTCAATAATACACAACACAATCTAATCCTATACATGAACAAAATATATAAAAAAAAATATGCATTAATGCATTATAATATGTATTGAAAATTAAAAGTGGTTATTATCTTTATTATTTAAATTATTATAGGTAGGTATAATTTGACATCTTTTGTTAATTATTTTGTGTGTACTTAGTCATCAAGTATGTCAATATAAATCTGATAGATAAATTCAATTTGAATTTGACGATAAATCTTTGAACACAAAGAAAAATAATTCTGAACGAAGATCGTACCTCACTTTTATATTTTTATTAACTATATCTACATTCTTTATTATATTTTATTTAAAATTTATTTTTCTAATAATAATATGTTAGGTTGTACTATATTTTAAGAACGAAAATAAATTACATATAGTAATTATTATGATATTATTTCATGTAATATTTGTAAATTGTAATATCTGTTATTAGTATAAGTACACTAATAGATTCATAATAGGTAGGTACAAAGAGCTTTAAATGAATGATATTTAAATATTTTGGATATTTTATTGTGTATAGTAAATAATAATACATGTATAAAGCTGGATTCCCACGACTGATGTACCTACTTGTCTGCAAATACGCCAATAATATTGAACATTTGACCAGTGCACGATACGGTATTCACACGACTGGCGTACTTGACAACTGACAAGTAATACGAGTAATATTGGCCGTTCCTTTGATTTGTGTCACATTTACCGACAATCCTCGGGAACGGCACCAGCAGTGACAAATAATTGTATAAGTTTATCGATCCGACAGCACGGCAAATCACCACTAGCACCAAATGTTGGCCAAGTATACATCAGTCGTGGAAATGCGACTTAATGGTAAGAAACTTGAGATTCATATAGGTACATTATATTTTCTGAATTACAACAAAAAAATGTTAAACTTCGTTTAAATATCCGGTTAAAATTTCAATGCAATTTGAACTTAAAAATATCGATTAGAAAAACATTTTACGATTGTATTTTTGATATTTTTAAGTTTTTATAGGAATGTTGAATTAAACTTTCAAGTTTTAGTGATTAAAATTTAAAATGTTATATATATTTTTTTTTTTTTTATATAAAATTAATATCGAAAGATTACTGGGTCTCACTGAGGGAAACTCGTGTGGAGGCCCATGAGTTATCTTAGATTACAAATAATTCTTATTGTTTTAAGGTACATGTTACATTTTTAAGAGACAAATTTAAGAGTTTTTCATAAATAAATCATATAAATAATTCTAGTAACTATTATAAGCGTTAAATTAGTATGTTACATACAATTTTATGTTTTACACACAAATTCATATCGTAGCCAGTGGTTAATTTTTTTTTTGAATATAGGTAACGGTAAATTAACCATATCATTGGGCATTAAGTTAGCTATCTGTGTTCCCAAAAAATAGTAAACTTTTCGGCAACTAGTTTTTGAGGGCCAATCTAGGGAAAATTTACCAGCTGCATATCTAGCGTTGACCCCATGGTTTATAGAATCTAACTGATTGTGTTTTTTCAGATATATGGTGATTGTTTTTAGGTATAAGAGTTCTATATTGAGAACATTAAAGTCTTCGAATAGCTTTTCGGTTGGGTATTTCCAATTTTTTTTGTTTGCGACCCTGAGTATAGTGTTTTGGCATTTTTGGAGCGGTAGAAGGGCGTTGTTGTAGGCACCACCCCATCCGATTATACCATACGATATTATTGACTCGAATAGTGTTAGGTATATAGTTCTGATGTCTTTGAAAGGCAATATTTCACGTAATTCTTTCATTATGTACCTATATCATTTTTTTAAGTTTATTTGTGACTGATGTAATCTGTTTTATCCATTTCCTATCAGAACACATTTCTATGCCTAAATACTTACAATTTTTTACAATACTAACCGAGTTACAGTCACAGCTTTTCAATGTATATTACAGTTGGATTCGTGGATTTTTATATTGTGTATTGGTGGAAAAGTTTGTTCAGACAGTGAGTGGAGTAAGATGGTTGATTTATTGAGATTTAGAAATAAACTGTTATCGCTTAACCAATTTACTACCTAAAAAATAATTTACATATTATATTCGTGGCTTAACAAATTTTGTCTACTTTTTTTTTTAAACTTACTACAGTACTACACTTATAAAAAAAAAGTTGAGCACCTATATACCTATATTTTTAACAAATAATTATTATTTATTATATAAATTGCAGCAATATTGAACATTGCACAAAACGCCTTATGTGGAACTTTATTCCTATTAATATTTACATTCATAAACTTAAATCTCTACAAATAAGATAAAAAAAATACCGTATAATATTTAGAAATGTATTTTATAAATATTTTTCGAAAGTCTCTATTATAATTATTCATTTTTAAATAACAGCAATATAACAAATCTCGTTGAAATCTATCATTAATCATTATATATAAACATTTCTGTTTCTTCGATATTTTGAAAAGTATTGAGAATGTTTCAAGTAAATCTGATTTACTATCAAAAACTACCTTCAAATAAAGATTAAAACATTTTGACTGCTTCAAAATGAAGCGACAGGAGCACACAAAAAAATACACATCACTGTAAAATTCAAACAATATATACTTGTAGGTACATTGTTCGTCGCTATGTTCAGAATCTAAAATAAGTACTGTATTTTTTATATAGTATGCTGCATTACTAATTACTATATAAGTATTTCAATAATTTAATACTTAAAATTTACATGTTATAGTATAACTTACATTAGTCCATATTATATTAAATAATATTTTATTAATAATAATATTATATAATTAAACTTGTAATGTGTAAATGGGTATGTAGTGGGTTGTAAAACCAATATGAAGACATACAAAATACTCATGAAAAATTTGTTATCCGTTATGAAGTCCGTAGAAAATTTTCTAATACAGCCCAAAATTTCCTTTTTCAGAATCCAATATGGCGAATCGTATAAAATACACAGGAACTAATATGCGTAAAGGTATTTATAAATACTTAAGTGATTATTAAATCTAAATAAACATCAGATTACGTTAAGCTTAATCGACATCTAGTTAACAACTAACAAATAGTTACTCAAATGATGGCATTTTAATAAATTGCCAGTTGTTTTATTTTCCTTGAAACAAACCGCAACATTTATGAACATGCCTTACAAAAAAAAATGTAGTCCCTCATACAAACATATTTAATTCAGAACAGCTCTGTGAATTAGCGGAATGGAATAATCATCTGTTCATTGTCTACAACAGTTCTACTCTAACAAAAATATCTCTATTAGTAGTAAGTATTTAGTAGTAGTTCCTATTTGTAAGTTGTGATCAATATACAATACTCAGTAGGAGCAGGTCTCGCTTTGAACTGAAACATTAAACGACTTCATAGCTACTTTACTAACAACATTTGATATTTAGAAACATAAAAAATATTAATTAAATTTTGAATTAGTCAGTTAGAATTAATGTGTTATATGACGTGCTTTATGTATTGCTCTAGAGTGGACCAGGCTTTACGCATTTTTAAATAAATATTAAATGTATCTAAAAATAATAATACAGAATATATTAACACGAGTGTACAATATTTATATGTTGTACTCTTAGTGAAAAGCTAAACACAATGTTATTGAAATACAAATTAAAGAACTTAAAATATATCGTTCTATTTTCTATTGTTCTAACTTAGAATTCACAAAAATCATTTATCAATCCATTGAAAAAAAAACATTAAAAAATTATTTATAATTTATTTTTTACAAATCACGCCTATTTCTTGTTTGTCTATTTAAACATAATATTATAATATATAATGGCGTGTTTACATTAAACACTGAATGCGCAATCAACTGTTATTCAGAACGAATTTGATAGAGATATTAAGTCGGTGTACATAGTTTTATTTAGTTGCATTTATTTGTGTAAGTAGTTCGTTTTTAAGCGTTTGCAGCTAGCATTCACTAGCTCGAGACGCAAACGCGGATGATCCTAATGTCGTTAGAATAGTATTTTATTTAATCTTATTATTTCTGTCAGTGTATCGAAATACTTTAAATGGCTTTCTGTTCACGTTCAAATATCATGATATATGATGCACACAATATGTATATATATATATATTATGATGTAAGACATTATTGATTGTATTGTAAATCTGATATCTGTATATTATTTGCTCTATAAAAATGCATTTTTAAATTTTCTAAAATATTATGTCATTGTATGATTATTATAATATACGGTAGACAAAAAAAAAAACCATAAAAATTACTACTAAGACATAAAAACCATAGGAAAAAAATTGTGAAAATCAAAACAATAAAATATTTCAATCAATAATAATTTTAATCAAAATTATATAACTTATATCTAAGTTTCATTTAAAAATTTAAAATCTATTTTTATTGTTAACCCATCTTTTATATGTTTTTTTATCAATATTATTTTTTACTTATATTATGTTTTGGAGTAGTTTTCTGTGTTAAAAAAATTGTTTTTTTTTCCTATGTTCGAGTACGTCAACTTATATGTTTTATACGTTTGTAATATGTAACTATATTGTACCTATATATATATATAGCGATGGGAAAGTTCTTTATAAAAAAATGAACTTGTTCAAGTTCAAATTTTAGTTCATAGTTGAACTATTTATATATTATATTATATAAACTGAAAAGTAGCTTATATTATTATCAAGAATAAAAAAGTTAAACATTTTCAATGAGCAAACCTAAAACTTTAAAGATCATAATAAATAAGAACTTAGTTCACGTTCAAATTCATTTCTTAAAAATTGAACTCGTTCATGCAAAGTTCACACAATATAAACGCGTTCAAATGAACGAGTTCTTTCCTATCACTGCATACAT
The DNA here is from genome assembly GCA_009835225.1 of Aphis craccivora. Classification (NCBI taxonomy): domain Eukaryota; kingdom Metazoa; phylum Arthropoda; class Insecta; order Hemiptera; family Aphididae; genus Aphis; species Aphis craccivora. The sequence continues at coordinate 110,198 of VUJU01000227.1, forward strand.
ATATAAGTACTTTATACACTAGTAAGCCTATTTAATTTGTACTATTTTTTTTACTTTATTTGACTACCTAACAACATTTTTATTTAATCATCCTTTTAATATAAACCATGAGTAATTCAAAAAAAGATCTATTAAAAAAAAAAATATTTTATATATTTAATTATACTATTTTACAATTATTTAAATTTATATGTTTATTTATTAAATTTATAATATAAGTACGAGTGTACTAAACCAAGACACCTATAATTGAGAGTATTAAGAATTGTTTTTCTAAATTTATGATTAGAATATTAGAACTAATATCTAATAAAATATGCATAGCGTAATATACAAATTTGGTTTTTATTTCCATGATTATTATTCTTTAAGTTTTTTATGTTTTGTTTTTTTTTTCCGATTCATTTTATACTACTATTAGTTAACTGTATTTATTCATTATTTTATTTTGTTTATACCTACGTAAATAAGTTTTTAATATTTATAAATTAATAATTTGTGTAATAAATACGTCGTGTAAAACAATTAAATAATATTATATTTTATTTAAGTGTACGTTATTCTTCAATCCAATGTATATTAGGACATTTAGAACATATAATATCTACACATGTATTTAGGACGCTGCAAGACTAATTATATTCTGAAGACAATCGAATATCTCTGGTTATGACGTTATGTATACTTATTATAAATCCATTAAAGTAAAAATATAAACCACCACCATGGTGTAGAAACATTCCATCATCAACATAGTAAAAAACTAGATGAAGCTTGGACAGGTCGGTCATAGAGTATAGGTACAAACATATACGAAACGTGTGTGAGCTGGTCGAGGGTATGAAAACTATCGGACGGTATACCTATACGGGTAAATACTAAATAATATTCATGTGCCTATTGGTCGACTTCCGGTAAAATACTAAGTGGTCTTAGAGATGTGGAACGAATCGTCAAGTGCATTTCATTTTAATACATGACTATGATCACGTAGTAACGGTGTAAAAGAAAATATTACACATGTTGTGTGTTCATTATAATATGTAACATTAAGCGACTGGCGTTCTTTACAATCTGGCTACCTATATACAATAATAATACTATATAATTCAGTAACGCAATTTTTTTAAAAAAAATTTTCTGGATAGTATAGCTTTAATAATAAATTATTTAGTCATCTATTTTTGTCAACTTTTTTTATTCAATTTATACCAGTATAGGAACATTTTTCTTTTTTGTAAATTATTCAGCAAATAACTATAAATAATATGAATATAGATCGTAAATACATTAAAATAAGTATATTAATTTATAATTTGATATCTGTGTACATTTTATACACATATAACGTCATATCTGCAGTATGCATTACACAGGTACACCGCACATCCATATTATAAACTTTATTATTAAAGGTGTACCAAGTACTAATACAGTAGTGTTATAATTCACTAATATAGGTATAATATCTACTTTGTGGTGTCAAAAGTTTGAGACTTTTCCAAGTCTATACATATTATTTATCAATATTTACTAATAAGTAATAACTAGTTATTTATTATTATAGTTTTGAAAATTATAAAATAGGAGTACCTAAATAATATTTATGTTTATGTACTTGTATTTATTTGTATGTTAAACATCGCTATAATATTATAACGAATATTCAAATATTATGGAATGTAAAATATCATAGATAGGTAATAGTTGTATAAGCTAAATATGTAAATATAATATATATATATTTATATTTTATACACTAAACAAATCATTTGAATGGTTTTAGCTATCATCGTATGTATGTATTTATGTATATATCGATACACATACATTGTAAGTATTATCAATTATTATTTCGTCATATAGGTACCTAATATAGTTGTATGGTGCATTTTAGAATTTAAAATATTTTTGAACTCTAGATTTAATTCAATGTAATAGATACCAGCTATTAAAATTACGATCTCGTAAATGATTTTATTACATGGAAAACAGATACATGTACGATGTACCTATCATTAATTAGCATATAGTTAATTAATATGATGCCTATTTTACTTTTATTAATTAGCTACGTTATGATCTTTTTTGTTACCCAAACAAAACCACGTAGATATTCAATAATTATTTTCTTTAAGCTAATATACAGTAAGTAATTTGAAGTATGTCGAGATAATTAAGATGGGAAAAAAATTTAAACCGTTAAAAATTATAAACCGGTTCTATGGTAACCAGTGTCAAGGTCCGGTACAAATAAAAAAAAAGTAAAAGTAATACAAATTACATCAAACGTTCGTGTCACTCATTCAACAATTGTTAAATGAATGAATAGGAAGTAAAACTTAATGTTTTATAAAAAATGTGATATTGTAAAGACTAAAGAGCCAAAACAGTACAATGATTACCTATTATACATAAGTTATTAAACAATTCAATTAATTTAAGGCCTGATAACGAACATGTTATTTTTTAATTTTATGTTTAAATATTTATATTTCAATCACTATTGAAATTTAAGTATGGTAGAGAAATCTTATACTACAATAGTAATCTCGTAGCCAGATTTTTTTTAAATTCATACAAAACAATACATTCTACTGATCGTATCAAACTCAGTGACCGTTGTCACAACATAAATATTTTCAATGTGAACTGTGGGATTATATTATTATTTTTATTTATTATGTTAATTGATTATTTTTTTTTCACTTACATTTTTATTTCACAATCTGTTGCAATAATATAATGAACAATAAATGAGTGTGATATCCATGAAATAACTTCGAGTGCAATGATAATTTTAAAATAAAATCATTCAATTTTGTTATTCATATATTAGCATGAATATTAATCAGTGAGTTGTAAAGAGTGAAGTGTTATTTTTGAAAAATAATTTTATCGAAAAAATTTTAATATCATTATTTTACAAGTACTAAGTAGGTATTATAAAACATAAAATCAAATTCTATATAGGTTATAACTGTTGTATAAGACTATATTATATCACAATCTGATAAAATTACGAACTGCCGTATACATTTAAATGTTAACTAAATAATAATAGGTTAGGTTATAATATGCTTTCAAATTAATTGAACATAAAATATTTGATTATTAATTCGGAAATTGATAGAAATGAAGAATGTATAAAATATAATTGGCACGACGTTGATATTGTTAAACTTAGCCTTATTAAAATTTCACTTTAATATAATGATTAATATTTAATAATATGTTATGTATTCAATAGATGATTATAAATGTCTTTCAGACATTTTGAATGACTTTGTTTATATCTAATCAAAAACAATAATAATAATAGATAGATAATATTTATTTATATCAAATTAAATTATACATTTTATATGCAATAAAAAACAAAAAAAAAAATCTGTATGACGAGAAGTCAATACATGCAGTTTTTAAACAATACTAACAATAGTATGCAATTTAAAATTAATATACAATTCGAAGGTGTTAAAAAGATGTGTTTATGTATGATAATATTAGGATGCGATAGAGCTACATTCTGATTTATTTTACTTTTATTTTTTTCTATGGGTATTTTACCCATAGAATACAGATATATAATGTATCGCACAAGATCTTAGAGATTCAAAACAATTATAATAAACATGGCTGTACATAGTACCATGTTTACAATTATAAGAATGCGGAAAATATTGACAATTAGGTGGGAAGTTTGAGGAAAAGGGGGTGCTTAAGAGGAATTAGGCCTCCAAAAATATGTGTTGCATAAAAAAAAAACCATCGTCTATAGATTTTGTTTGCCAAAATAATAGATAGTGAAAATGTGTATAGTATAATATATAGATCGTACTGCAAAAGTGATATCGAAATATTTATTTTATATTTCAATTACATATTATAAGACATTAAGTTTTTTTTAAAACAATACAACTCACAAGCTGATGTTAAGATATTTAAAGTATAGATATTTTAATGTATATAGTAGGTACTAGGTATAGCAAAAAATGGTAATTGAGTTCTGTCTTTTATACACTTTTTATATAGGCTTTGACATTGATGTCATAAAAAATCACTAGTGTATATTAAGCTAAATAAGCAGGTTCTGTACTTGATATATAGGTATTTATATGTATCGGCAATACAAAACCCGTGAGTTTTTCACAAGTGTGATAGTTCTAACCCAGAAAAAAAAAAAAGGAATAATATAATAAACGAGGACATTGCCGCTTTTATACGGTCGGATGCGAAACGACAAAATAATGCCAATTGTACGAGACAGGACGGTCATGAGGACAATTATTATGCGTATGCATAATATGCACAATACGCTCTCGTGCGCGCGCACACTCGCACGTGTAGTATGTATACCTGATCGCGTCATATAAGTATACCATGACGCCACGTGCGGTCATTCAGGTGTATTTCTATACATAAATTATAAACCCCATAGTGGAATACGTGATGGTGACCACGGCGCGCGCACATATTATATAATAGAATGTGTGGTAGGTACCTCACGTGATGTTGTCTTACTTATTATACTCTTATACTATGACGCATTGATGTAACATAATTTATATGGCAAACTTTCGGTACCGGAAGAGAATCCGTCTTACTCTGCAGTTGTTTTAAATATTAAAGTGAATAGATTTATTGTTATAGGATTTAAAAATAAATCGTATTATCACTACCTATATATGTAGTATTATCACCAGTAAAAACGCAGATTCCTTTAACTCGTTTTTAATGAGAGTTTTCCGAAAAAATGTATACTATCCAGGACTCCGCCTGAGGATTTTTAAGATATTTTAGTTTTGGAAGGGAATTTTGAGCATTTTTTTTAATTGTCCTTGTTTTAATAAATATTAAATATCCAAATAAACTTGTTTCAAAACATTAAAAAATGTTACATATATATATATATATATATATATATTATATGTTAAAATAATGATACTTAGGGGGTATCTTTAAACTTGACAATAAGTCGTCGGCTATTCACTCTACAATATTACAAATAACAGAGTAAAATAGACTTTACTTTGAACGTAAAGTTTGCTATGCTCTATCTACGCGTTATAGGATATTGTAAAACGGAGACAACACACGACGTCCTCTTAAAACGCGTTTATCTATTTACCTCGAACGCACTTTGTGCACACACGACTCATGAGCTATTAATCATTTGTTTGGATACGTTGACTGTCTGAATGTTATATTGTGCATGAATGCATGATAATAATATGCAGTGCGTACACAGTGCCTCTCACTCTCTCCGTCACTCCATTCATTGACCGCCTAGAAATATTTTTACCAACTACGTAGTAGTAAATATCGCTGGCACGACGTACGAGTTTATCGTCGTTAGTTTTATTATTATTGTTAATAATAATATAATTTTTTTGTTTTCCTGTCCGCCGATATTATTATCGCAACGATATACGTATGGTGTATACTGTATACGCTATACATATATATATATGTCGATGTTTGTAAGCCAGTCTGGTGTGGTGTCGGTCAGTCGTGGTGGCGCGACAGGGCTCGCGACAGAGGGAGAGCACCAACGGAGTGCGGCAGCCAGGAAGCTGACGAATAAATGACCGTAAATTATGCGTCACGAACACGCTCGGAATCGCATGCCAACAATATTGTGTCGCGCCCGACATTATAAAACCGACCAGCCGTACTCCGTACATAATACGACGCAATATTAATTAGCTCCCGGACCGCGGCGGCGAAATTAATGAGTACGCCGAAATGTGTAACCTGTCACAAATCGACGGCGAAAATGAATAAATGAATATTATTATTATTATATTATTATGATAAAACTGTACGCACGTCGTCGTTTACGCGACATCGTAACTGTTAATTTTCTACAAAAGTAGAGCGTACTACGCATATAAAAATAATTATTATTTCATCGCCAAGCTGTTATAATAATAGTAATAATAATTATTATTATTTGAAAACCAGACATCATAATAATTTGTATCGTTATATTATACATTTTCAACTCGAGTAGTTTTGGTTAGCCAAAAAATTATTAGTATACGAAAGGGGTAGTATTATTTCGATTTTTATGTAATAAAACGTCATATAAATCTGCGTAAGTCTGTTGACCATATGACACTATGTATTATCACCAGAAAAACGCAGATTTTTCTATACCTCGATTTTAATAACAGTTTTCCAAAATCACATAAAAAGGTTACTCAAAAGTACTCACTCACTCGCGAGTACTTGCTTAAGTAGGTCACTGTAATCGAAATGTTAAATTTTTAATTCAATAATAGCCAATAGGTAGGTATAATGTCATTGTATACATAAAACGATTCTAAGTGAAGATGGTTTTGTCAGCCTATATCCTAAGTATATATTTCATGTTATGTTTTTGTTTTTTGATACCTATTGCTGATATATAAAGATTTTGTAAAGTAATTACTATTTGACTATAAAATAATACTTTAAGTTGAATTAATTTTTGTCAAAAATATTTAAAATATAATAATACACGTTAAGTTTTATTTGTGATTATGTATTTTTAATATTTTTAAGCAAATAAAAGAAAAACTTTTGTAGGATCTATTGTATTCAAATTTTAAAAATTTTTATCTATCGAATGATTTTTAAACAACATTTATAGAAATATAAGACTAAAAAAATGGAAAACTTTAAATGTCTATAAATAACTCAAAAAGATTCGAAATATTATAAAAATTATCATGTATATAGAAAATGATTATGCAAATATTTGCAGTCAAAATCAAGTTACAAATTTAATCATCTACGATAATTCGTTTTTTAATTATAACAAAATATTACACATCATTTGAGAAAAAATAGTTAGGTATATAAAAATATAAATGAATATGCCATGTCATAAGACGTTGTACATCAAACGCTCATAAAAACTAATTTGGCTTTCAAGTAGATTTTTTTTCATGTAGGTTGCAAAATTTATAAAAAAAGAACCTTGTATTACATTTTTAAAACATAGATATTAAAAGAAAATTATTGATGAATTTTTAACTACAAAATAATTTGAAAATTGTCGAGATTTTGTAGAAGTTCTAATTTTAAACGCTTATAAAAAAATTATATGTCAAAAAGTTTTTGATATTTTTTAATTGGTATATAAAAAACTTATATGAGGAACTTTGTATTCAATTTTCAACCATTTTTAACCATCGAATAATTTTTAATCGATATTAAAAAAAAAAAAAGAGTGGTAACGCTCTGCCGTATAATAGTAGGTCATTATATAATAGATCTATTAAATTTGAATCCAATGATACCTATCATTATATACGAAAAGCGATTCTGAATGGAGATGATTTGTCAACCTATAGGATATAATTTCCAATGGTTGGTGAAAAAGATGGTTTATAATTTAATGGCCTGAGTATACTAAAATTTAAGTTCTTTTATAATTATTGTAAGACAAACGCATGGATAATCTTGTATAAAATGTTCAACTCTTAGCTACTTTCGCAAATATCTTTATGAATTATACCTACAAAATAATTTGCAAATATTCATGATTTTGACGATTTTTTGCAAATATTTGAACTTCAAGTTAATAAAAAAAAAAATTGTACCTATGTATTTTTATGATTTTTGAGTCACTATAAGACTTATGAGGAACATTTTATTTAATTTTCAAGTACAGCAAAAAAATTTTCGTCGATATTTATAAAAAAAAAAAAAACACTATACTAAAATGAATGTATTTTTAAATGCCTATAAATAGCATTAAAATAAGTGAAATATTTTGAAAATTAAATCATGTAAAGTAAATTCCAATCTAAATAACTAGTGAAATTTTCAAGTATTTACGATTTATACTTTTTGAATAATAACAATAATAAATCGTTAGAAGATAAATTGTTACTGTTAATTTTCGTATAGGTAATGATATTTTGAGTTTTCTTTATAGCTATAGCTGTTTGTAGGAAAACTTATGGAAAACTTAGTGTTGAATTTTTTAACCTTAGATATATAAAAATTATAAAAATAAAAAATGTATATTTCAATTACAAACTTATTTGCAAATTTTCACGATTTTGACATATTTCGTAAAAATTTGAACTATTAATGCTTTAAAAAAAAAAATATGACTATTTTTGATTTTTTTTTAACTACAATAAAAACAAATCATAAGATACCTTATATTAAATTTTTTTTAAAAATTTTTTTTAATTTTTCCCAAATTTTTTTACTGACACTTAGAAAATTTCAGTTGTCTATAAATAACTCAAAATATTTTGAAAATTAAACCGTGTATAGATAAGTCTAATATAATGTGGTGAAAATTTCAAGTATTTTCAGTCATTAGTTTTTGAGTTACAACCATATAAAAAAATCGATTTTTTTGAAAACCATTGGAAAATTCTTACTTTTGACCTCTATAAATTATAATGCAAGTATTATGACATGCCATCGGAAACCACCCCCTGCAAAGTTTGATATTGAATTATCTCGACAAATTATACTGTATATAGGTACCTATAGACAAACCCAAAAAAAAAAAAAAAAACACATCATTGTAAAACAATACATTCATCACTTCGTTCAGTATCTAAAACCGTAAAAAAAGATTATTTCAAATGTCTATAAATAGCTCAAAAAGAGTTAAAATATTGTGCTAATTATATTACGTATAAAAAAATTAACTCGATGTAAGTTTCAAGTGTCTTTGGTTATTCGTATCTTCGAATATTTATTTTGCATGTACATTGTAGTAGCGACTAACAAAACGTAGATTAGATCATTGTAAGATCACTTCATTCATCGCTCCGCTCAGCATAATAAGTCTATTATGCGTATTTTCGTAGTATATTATTTGGAGAGTACAAAATAATAAATAGATACACGTGTAGAACGAATAGTAGTACCTAATATATAATCAAATACGTATAATATGATATCATATTTATTATTTATATTATTATTATATACTATACGATGTGATAGTCGTGTGTGCAATGGATTATGGTGTGCAGCTCAATGTTTTTTTTTTTAAACTTTTAGTATTTTATCTATTATATAATGGAATATATTTATCTTAGCCATTACTTTTGTCATCGCAATTAACGCGCTTGATGATTATTTGTACGCTTGGTCTAGTAGTCTGTATAATGAATTTAATATATCTGTATAAATATAAAAATTAATAACGTTTACATTGGACTTTTAGAAATAATTTTTTTTCCTCTCTTTACGTCATAAATATATACTTACATAAATACTCACCGGTGATGTACGTTGATCGCCCGCCAGAATATATAATATATATATTTGCGCATATCAGTGTGTGTGTGTGTGTGTGTGAATGTATGTGATGATTGAATAATTACGTTAATATAAGTGTCTTCAGTAGTAGTTGTGCTTGCTTTGGACCTTGACAGTAGATAAACTTCTTAATCCAAAATACGTACAACGTTTTAACATAATTTCATTCGTTACCATTATGCGTGTGCTATTTTTATCATTATATTATATTGGTTATTATGCCTTAATTTTGCAATAATGCGTATTCATCACTTGTGTTTTTTTTTTTTTTTTGTAATAATATATATTTTAATATCTTCAAAACTATTTGAAGATTTTTTCAAGGATGCAGAAATCCTTCTTACACATGTTTTAAAAAAACGATCATCTTACTTAACTCTTTACTAGAAATTACAATTTATTAATTGTAACCATATAATATTTTAGCATAAAGGTGTATCGAACATACATTATATTGCTTATTGCGTATACTACATGCATAAAAAAAAAAAACTACTATGCATACAATAAAAAGAAAAGAAAATTTCAAAAAAAAACTTAGTATAACAATTAATCAATTTACATAATGATAATTAGGATCCAGATTTAAATGCTCAAATTTATATTGTAAAAAAAATGTTCATCTCAATAATGTCCTTAAAAAATTACCAATATTTATTTGATAGGCACACAAACAAAATAAAAAACGATGGTTTAACTTTTGGAATTGTTTACCTACATTAATTTATCACTAAACTATAACAATAAAATAATATAGAAACAAAAACTGAACTTACTATGTTAGTTCCCGTAACATTACTTTCTTAATTTTTATACTACAAATTGTTTTTAAACTACTAAGCACTAGGTAATTTTGATAATCCATCGTTAGAACAAGATCAAAAGAAATCGTCTTCCCAAAAATGTATCGTGATTTATCGAATTTTTTTCGAAATTTCAAATGTTCTTGTTAATACTACATGCATAGTAATATATAGTATTCATCATTTAGCAATACTAAATTGCTAACCATGAAATTTTAATAATATTTGAATATTGATGCTTTATATGTTCTATCGACATAATTAAATTATAATTTTTGAGTACCTATGTAATTATTATCTCTACCTATATATTTAAAATTTAAAACCAATTTGTTAGGTTATTAGAGTATTGCTATGACAATTAATTTCATTTTAACACTATAATACTGCGAAAGTTAGTCATGTAAGCTAAATTACTAAAATATGACATATTATTACATGAGAAGTATCAAAATATCAAATATTATTTTAATTACAGTATGTAGTACTTATACGAGTACCTATCATATTTTGATAATATCTAAAGTGCGTCCTAGTAGAAAGTAATAATACACGAACGTCGAACATGGTTAAAGAAATTACATTTAATTACATATATACATGGTTGAAGTATGCAAACAATAAACGATTTATAAATAAAATTAACATATGTTTTATTAATTATAACTAGGGCTTGGATTTGAAAGCATAATAAGCAACTAAAAAAGCACACGATTTTTTGCAAAAAAAAGTATATTTTTTTTTTTTCAAAAATTAACACAAACTAGTTATAAAAATGAATAAAAAAATAATTGACTACCGTGTATTTCCCTAGATTTTCAGAAGCGAAACTGACTCTATTGTTCAACAGAATATTTAACTTTTAACATAGAAAACGAACTCTTTACATCCACTGAAGTGATCGGTGCATACTTCAAGGTTTCAAATTATAACACTAAATCTTAAATTTTGAAATGGTCGATATCAATGTTATAGGCATACTGACCGTATAGCCATACAGGTACCTACTATGTAGATCATCTATAGGTACGTTTAATACATTTAATAATCAAGCCGATAACGAAAACAATAATAATCCAATATAAACATTTAGTCCGCATTCTGGGTGTTTACGTTTCTTATTAATTCAATTTTTTATTATTACTATATTAGTATAATAAGCATATAAAAATTCTACAGTTAAAATAACTGAAAAAACAATAAAAGCATTTGTATAAAAAAAAAAAAGCAAAAATAAATTGGTTTATTTGGAATTAGAATGAAGTGAAACGAATTTATGCATAAAACGTAAATTTCTATCTCATAGTGGCGTATTTAGGGGGGGTCCATGGGGTCCAGACCCCTCCCTTGGCTCCATAAATACGTATCTAAACGTCTAATTTACAGGTATAATATATTTTTAAATTCTGTGCAATTATAAGTTGTAACTTGTAACCAGATAAAATGCTATTTTTTACGTACCATAAATCGGGGGAAAAAATGTTATCATAAATTGCTATGCATGGTTGACATATTATTTCGCCAGTTGGAAATGGGGTTTGAATGTTTATTTAGTTCAACATATTTTACTGATGCACAAAAATATTACTTGAGAATTGGTTGAGTTTTATTTACCACCAGTGAAAAATGATAATGCTATGTTGAAATTAAAATATGAAAATTAAAAATAGCCAGTCAAGACGTTAACTTCAAAAGTGGGTTAGAAGCACTTTTGAGCTGCTCAAAGAATGACTTTTCTAAATTAGTTTTTCGGTAGACAAAAAAAACACATTTTCAATGATTAACTCCCACTAAAATGTAACTTGAAACATTTTTATTTTATGTAATTTGCATTAAACAATTTTTAAAACATTAAAATTCAATATTTTTTTAATATTTAGTATTTTACATTAAGATATGTAGGTACGCTTTATTTAACACTGATTTATCTGAGATAGGTATTTTTAATTCATTAGTTATAGGTTCACCATTATTTTAACATACTTTTATAATAATAATTTTATTATATAGTTGGGGTGTACCTACCTATTAAATTACGTTATATATAAAATATGTTTCATAATTTTTAATTTGACTGTGATCATAGTTTAAAACAATTATGGCATAATAAACCTAAAACCTGAATTTAACAGGATTATATTACAAATAAAATAAAATATTACTTTGTAGTTACTTTTTGTTTTGTTATGGTTGATTCTTTCAACTTTTTAGTGCATATTATTAAAAAGAATTATTCTATATTTTGATGGCATTATTAAGTCCTAGAAAATTAGAATTTGTAATATAAATGTTATTTTATATGATTAAAAATAAATAATTAATATCAAAATAGATTTATGTTAATTCTTTGTAATAAATTGAATTTCTACATAGAAATATGGTAAATTTATTTAATAAAGAGAATTGGGGGTGGGGGCTTGCCCCCCACAGATCTGTATCATAAAAATTTTCTGGACCCTCCTCATGAAAAATTCCTAAATACGTCACTGCAGTATCTCATATATATAAAAAAAAGCATAAGCTTTAAAATCCGAAACCTAGTTATAACTTATAAACTTATAAGTATGAAATATTAAATATAGGTACTCGCCTTGTGTCAAAAAATTTCAAAAATATCTGTAAAATACCAATATCACGGCAGTATAATAGTATATAGTTTAGTTATTCTTTGGTTTTCAACAAAAGTTTATTAAAATTAATGTTAAACATATTTTAGTACCTAAATCATTTGGCCAGTTTTTAGTGTATAACCTATACCTATAGCTAATTAACATGCGAGTAATTTTCAACTGCGACATAATATTGTCGATTAACATTTTTTGGGCGTTAATATACTCATGTTTGAGTGTACCTATATAACTAGTTGTACTATGAAGGTATTGTACTACACGATGTCGTTTGACTTTGAAATTATAACAGTAAGTATATGTTACGTATGTGATACAAAAAAATGAAAAATTTCATCATACACTTGCCGGAAGTCGTTACTCGCTATATATATATACGGTTTATACGTATATCTTATACATATACGACACGTCTACACATTATAATATATACACTATACACTGCACAATGTATACATATAGAAGAGACTCGATCGCGGCCGACACCATATTATAATATACACATGGTCTCCAACCGCTGCGCTTACATATAGTACTATCATTATTATTATTATCGTATTCCACTGAAAAGGGGAGCTAGAGGAATACGTGTATGAGCGAGGTACAGTACGATAAGAAGCGAAGCGTTAAATCAATGATACTTCAACAAGGGGTACGCGTTATTTATATATATATATAATGTATAGTAGGCCTATAGATACATTGAATTAAGCAACGTCATTGTTTACTTAAAATAATAAATCATATAAGTATGTTCGTGTGTGTGTGTGTGAACAAAGTAGTAGGTATGACGTCCTATGTATGTACAATATATAGGTACCTACGTGTATATAGTGTATGCATAATATTATACATTATTATACATACAATACATGCACGTATCCATGTAGACGGTATATAAGGACACGGCTGATGATGATGATGATGATACGACCTGAAAGAATGTGACGTCTAAAAATAATACGCTCAGACACACAGACAAAAAAAAAAAATTGTGACCCGTCGTCGTGCGAGCTAGTGCCACACATTGGGATGTGTCCATCGTCGCCAGGTAGCCTATATTTAAAGAGTGAGAGAGAGGGGAGAGAAAAAGTTTACGAGAGAGAGAGAGAGAGAGAGTGGGAGAGAGAGAGGGAGATAGAGTGATGGAGAAAAAGAGTGAGTGAACGAGAAAGAGAGAGAGAGAGGAAAAGTGAAAGAGAGAGAGAAAGAAAAAAGTGGCTGACGAAACACCTTCAGAACGTTGCACGAGATGCAATCTCGAGATGCATTTGTAAATTCATTCACTTGGCGGCGACTGCGTGTCGGAGGCGTGCCGCACGTAGCCCAACGCGGTTCACCCCGTGTACACAACAACGCCGACCAATAAATAATACCTTCCTATATCTAACGTGAACGTTATTATATAATACACAATATATGCTATACGTATAGGTACCATTATATTGGATATTATGTTCGTTATAATATATTTTCATCGAGTATATATATATTATATATATGTATGTAGGCGCGACGAAGACAGGAATTCGAAATTATTCATTATATTATACGAACATGGTTCCCACGAAACACCCGCCCTTTTGTAGTTAATTGTATTATTTGTACCTACCTACCTACATGTATATACGTATATTTGAGACGAAGAGGCAGTGTATTTCTAACCCCGTTTTCCTTTTCCGATCGTATCATATTATTAATGTTACATGCTCACATTATATACGCCTATGCAGCCTTAAGTGCTTACATAATATTATGTTTCTTTGTAACCGTATATTAGGACGGATTTTTCTTTTATTTAGAAGATAAATTCGTCGGTTGCTGGTCGAGTTTCAGTAATACATTGATAATTAATGTAAATTTAATATTTATCGATAAAATAAAATTTCAAAAATTGGCACAACCATTTACTGTACTAGCGTAATTAGTTATATACCTACTACGGACCTTTACACTTTATTATGTAGTATATACATTATACGCTGATAAGTGATATAGATTAGCAATAACTTTTAAATTACGCCTACACATAATACAGTACACTTAAATAGTATAAATACTTTATATATTTTCATAAATTCACTAACATTGTACTATTATATAGTTATAAAGTGTATTATAGATGAGTAGATGACATTTAATACATTTTTAATTTACATTATTTATTTTTTAAGGTTTGAATAAACGAAAGCTATATTATACAGACGCACAAGCAGTATACTTTTCAATCTTTCTCAGTTCATACTTCATAGGCAGGTAGACTTGGCACCTATACAGTATTAAATATTAATTATGATTTTATTGAGACATAGGTACCTAATATGTAAATAAGTAACAAGTAATTTTTTTTAAATATCTATTATTCACGTAGGTATCTAATATATTTATTCTTCTTAGAAGTGATAAAATTTATTAATTTATAATTAATAAATATAAGTACATTGTGAATATTTACATAATATTATATTATACACGCTTTATTATGATCTTAAGTTAACAGTTATATAATTCTGTTAATTTAATAAAATAATATAAGAAAATTCTCTCTTGCGGCGGTATCGAAATTATGCGTTTTACTCGATCAGTTAGTTAAAACTACGCAATTAATTTAATTATTCCAATTAAAAAGAAGAAAACGGCTTATGAACACAATTGATTAAAATAAATACTTAAAAAATTCTGAGTACTAGCCAAAATAAATGCTAGACCTTTACCATCGCCTTTTATATCACAATTTAATAATATATACGTTATTTGTAGTTTCCGGCTAAGATAATATAATACTATAATATCAAATATTAAACATTAACGTTTACACATTAGAATAATATTATCAAGCATATTATACCTTTTAATGTGTTATGAAAAACCAATACTCTAATATTAATATTCCACTGAAAGTTTACAAATTAAATACTTAACTTAATTAACTATTTAGAAAATATAGTCAACATAATAAATAAGTAAATAACTAGGTATTAATAATATAATATATGGGTGATTGGTAAATTCCACTGCCACGTTTTGTTAACTTAAAATATGTGTTAAGTCCTCCAGTACTAATTTTTGACCTGTGAAAATAAACGTTTACTCAATATAATTTTAAGGCCATTTTAATTTAAATTTTAGTTTCTGAGCGGAGCGATGAACGTATATTGATTTTACATTGATGTATATTTTTTTCTGTATAGGTATGTGTACAAAATGTATACAATAAAAAAAAAAATGATTTTATTTTCAACTTCAATAATTTTGTAATGGAAAAGTAAGTACAATTGGTACTTTTAAGAGTTTAAAATTAAAAGTTAAGTTTTTTAAAAAAATAATTGAAAAAATAAGAAACAATAGGAAAATGAGAATTTTTAAGCAAAACTAGTTTTTAGAAAAATCGATTTTCTTATATTATTACAATTAAAAACGAATAACAGTATGTGAAATGTTGACTAAATGTCTATTAATAGAATTTTCTATAGATAGTATTATTTTGAAAAAATGTTTACTTTTTTGAGTTATTTAAAAACATTTGAAATTTTTAATTTTAGTTTTACTTTTATAAATGTAAGAGGAACACTTATAATATATTCATACTGTATATTATAATACACATATATGAATATGTTTATTTTAATTGTTTAGCTCATTGGAATTGTATTTTAAAAAATACCAAATTTTATAAAAATTCTTATTTTTTTCATAAAAATAAAATGATCAAATTAAATTTTATTTATTGAGCTAGTTCTGTAAATTCAGTCTTATGTTTTTCGCAATTTTTCGTATTTTTTATAAAGTTATGTGTTATTATAACTATATATATATAATATATGAAATGTAGGTTAAACTACTAACTGTATTAGTTTTTATGTACCTATTCATGTACCTATTATATATTATCGTTTATAAATATTTTAGAAAATTATTATTATTATTTTAGACCTATAGTCTATATTATACAATTACAGCTAAAACTATGGCCTTCTATATTCAAATAACATATTAAATTACTCTAAAATTCGTTACAGTATGGAATGTGGTAGACTATCTATATTATTAAATAATCAAAATTAAGTATTTTATTAAGGAAAACACATGTTTCAAATTCAAGTACTACATTATGCATGTTCTCGATTATTAGAAAAATATGTTAATTTTTTTTTTTAATCATGTACCTACAAATTCACATAGTATTATGTTTCGTACAGATATTATAGATACTTATAAGTACCTATTATTTTTTGATTTATGACTTAATATACGATTATGAAAGTGTAGATATACAAATGTTTGTATAATTATAAATTGAGAACCAACACAATTATACTATAAGTACTAAATTAAAAGAGTATTTCAAAATCAAATTTCGTAATATCTAATAATTTGTATCTACCTATAAACACAAATATAACACAATATATTTTGGGAAGTACCTAAGCACAATATCATAAATCAAAATACACAAAACATTTAGGTACTGGTAGGTTTATCGTAACACATAATAAGCATTGATATTTTAACTAATTTATGTCATTTTTCATATTATTTGTTATTTTAAATTATATCATTATATTATTTCAGTCAAAAACTATTTTAAATTTATATGGAGCATATATGTTTCAACATTTAATACAGTCAACATTAATAAGGTAAAAAAAATTTAAAAACTTTAACAGTAAAGTATATTACAATTAATAGCTATGAGTTTTAATAAATTAAGAAATCTTTAGGTATACTTTTATAATATAAATTACAATAATATAACTATTTATATTTGAAAAAAAATTCTCATACATAAATATATAATAATATCAATACATTCGAAAAGAAAAGTTATACCAATTAAACAATTTAAAATTCCATAACTAATTTAAAATTGTATGGACTTTAATAAAGTTATGTTTGTAGCAGGAAATAAAATGTGAAAGTATGAAATTATCTATTAAGCTCATAGTTTTATTTGATAGCAAAAAATAAAGCTTTTAATAATTTTCGTTTTGTTCACATTTGCAACAATAATATATCAGAGTCGGACATGATATTTAATTTCCCGTGTTAGGTCAGGTCAGGAATTTCAAGTTTTACGGCTTAGTAAATACAATTTAAATACACGTTAACTATTGGTCACAAAAGCAATAATTAATAGACATTTTTAAGAATTTAATTTTAATTTTTTAAGAAGGTAGATAGCCTATACGGCTATAAGTATATGTATACCTACTTACAAATACTACATTAATATGTACATAATAAGTATAATGCACCTAATATGAAAAAAAGACTATTAGATTATATTAGTATTATACTTGAATACTTACTGTATTATATGATAATATGATTCATGTACTAAATAGCTATTTAGTCTAGACGGCTGTATATTTGATAAATTTTCATTTCGATTACTTAATACTTTAAATTTAAATTTAAAAACCACAGATAAGAGATATGTGAGATACAATTTAAATTTACGGCATTAGATTCAATTTTATTTTACATACCTACACTCTCGAGAGTGCCAAAGTATTTTTTCATTTGTTTTAGATTATCAGCGACACTTTTAAAGTAAAAAAAAATGTTTAATCTTTAATAATATTCAGAGAGGTTTCTAGCAGCAGATTAGATCTCGTAGGATTTTTTCTTCGGAAGTGTTTAAAAGTGAAAATTTCAAATACTTTTCTTAATAATTGGGAAAAACTAATAAATTAATAATCAAATAAACTAACCATAATAGGTTTTTACGAAATACCGGTGTTCGATAAAAACTATTAATTTGTTTTTCTGTTTAAATTCAAAAAGAAATAAACTAAACAATTGACATTTTAATAAAACACAATGTTCCGCATAAAGTCATAACTTTGGTACATTTAAAATATGAATGAATTTACCTATAATATCAATCCTTAAAGTAACAATATTGTTATCTGTATTCAGTATACGTCTGTTTATTTTAATTTTAAAGCAAATTACGAGTATGTAATATAATATATATTAATTTAAAAATGCTTATATTTTGAATTTGTAAAACGTTGTACGTAATGTAACATTCTGTTGATTATCAACATATTACTATAAGCATACATTAACATACCAAATTTTACGTTCAGAAAAATCTATTCCCCGTGTTATTTTTTAATTTTAATTTTAATTTTACATTAGAGTGAATTTAATTACTATTAAATGTATTTAACTAATAAATGTAAAAATATTATCCAGGAGAATTTTTAAATTTATAAAATATTATAATTTGAAAGCGAGAAAGTACGAGCAGATAACCGCTTTGCTATGTACAGTTTAAACAGTAGATGTCGAGTACCTACCTATACATAGTAATTAAGAACGAAACAGAAGGATCTCGTCAACGATTCTGAGCGAAGACGAACTGTTAGCCTATAATAACGTATAAATGTATATATTATAACCAAATATGTATTAACTACCTATATTTTATGATATTATACTCGTATTTCTATAATAGTAATTTATATTTATATTATAAATAGTAATACGAACATTGCATTTTAAAATTTCATTATGTATAGTAAAATATAAAAATATGAACCTATCTATCTAATTATAAAGATGTAGTAATTATACATCCTGAACGTAATTTTTATTTTCTATTTTATTGAATTTTAATTACCTAATTATACCTAGGGCCTACATACCTACTACAAAGATTATTGTATAGGTATTAGTGTACAGAATTACAATCTTTGTATAAGTGCTAGGATATCACGTGGTTATAATTTTTTTCACTCGGAAAAGTATTAATGTTTTCTTACAATACTTTCACAGGATAATAATTTATGATTCATCGTAACGTTATGGAATCTTTTTGACAATTTCCAGGAACGGGAAACCAAACTGCGGTTGTCGGTTATTATTTGATAATGATCTTTTGTTGTGGAAAAGGAATTTATGATTTCAATAGGACAAGTTATCAAGAATTGGGTTGTATAAGGTTACCCTCCCATTAATAATATAACATGTTTCATCCTGTTGGTCCCGAGTGGATATAGCGTCGAAAAAAAAAAATAAATAAAAAAATAAAATAGAACGCAATACTTTTATGGGCTTGTTCGGTTGTTTGAGAGTATTATGTATTAATCCAACGACCATAAACGTTTGTTAGGAGGCTAGGAGGGAGTCGAGGGACCACCTCGTCGTGTGCATAGACATATTATATTATGACGTATAAAATATTTAAATATAGTGTTATGTGTGTAGCCCGCCTGTGGTATAGATATACTACGATGCCCTTCATTTTTAAAAAAAAAAAACCGTTTCGATCCCTCGAACTGACGTGTATCTCGAACACGCGGTACGGTTTAACATGCCAGCGATAAATCCATGTGAATATAGAATATATAGATAAAAAAAAAAAATAATAATAATAAAAAATCCGGATTCCGGACGCTAATGTGGCGGGGATAATCGATTTAGTGAATCACGTGGAAAAAAGAACTATCGTCGACGCTGCCGTGTAAATAATTATTACAATAACGTAGCGCGTCTGTGCCGGTTTTTTCTTGTAAACGACCGGTCGAAACAGGCTGTGGCGGCGAACAGGTTGTTTCGTAAGTGATTTATAGTAGAAATAAAATTAAATGTGTACTGGTGTAATGTTGTACAGGGGGTACCCATACGATGTTTTGACAACTGAGTTGTACTGTTTTCACCTCGCGTTTCAAAAACTAGGTTGTTTTTTAAAACGCATAACTATATCTACTTTATTCGACCCGGCCGCCCGCATCGAGTACCTTTAGTCCGTTTAATACATACACATACGATGATTCACACAAGTTTTTTTTTTATTCCGTTATGACGTAATCGTAACAGTGTACTATACGGTAAATTATGCCCAGATAGATCGATCGAGTGAACGAGTATAATAAACATATCGACTACAATATAAAGCTCGCAAAGCCCAAACATAGTTGGGCAGGTATTGGAGTATCGCTATAAACGATGACCGCTAGATAATTTTTAGGGTGGTCTCGGATAGTGTTGGACCTAAAATGGCAATTCAGAATTGCGGGTATAAAATCCCCTTACGGGGGAAAATTATAATTCCCAGTATAAAAATTTTGAAAATTTTAAATAATTAGGGCCCAGATTTAAATTCCTTGAAAAATATAAGAATACGATGGGCTTTTCCAACTAGGTACCGTTAATCTTGCACTGGAGTGGTATACCTCTTCTCTTCTTAGTTCTTAGTGAAGATCAACTCCGCCAATCGCATTTACTAAATGTTTAAGAAAAGTGTGAAATATGACTCGAGCGCAATCCCGGTGTATAAGCACAATATAAGTTTTCCTTATCCACATTCACTAGTCATATCTCCTAGACGCGATCGGTATATCTTTCGCAAATTGGCCACGCGCAGACTGAAAATCTGAATAGAATGCACCCACACGAAATACGTCGACATTATGTAGGTACCTATATAAAGTATTACAATATAAAACGAAATAGGTTATTAAACTATAATTTTTCAAACACGATTTATTTTCGGATGTCTTTTCCTTAGAAAATATTTTTTGCCTCGACTTTTTATCTTCAGATCTTCGCACAACCGTTCGTTCGCTCTGTATAGGTAGGTATAATGACGTGTGCACGACACGATATCATCGCATTAATATTATTACGTTTTTTCGACATCGTTTTTGGCGGGAAACGTTTCTCGAAGTCGTTGAGTCACGCGGACGAATTCGGACTATTAAAAACGTCCGTGCCCGTTGATTAGGAGGAGCAGGACGTACGTGTAACACATCAAGATAAAATACATCTGTTGGGCGTTCAATAATTGTTACAGTACACACTACACACTCTATACAACTATTATACATCATATTATTATTATTATTATTATTATATGCGTCGTCGTTTATTATAAGTTATAACACGCAGTACAATGGGGCACATGTGGTGTCGGCGTGACGGCGTCGTCGGCGGCGGTGGTCCTCGTTAGAAAGGGGGAGACCCGCGTTCCGAGAAAACGGGACGCCGCCGCAGCCGACTTTAAGGTCTTCTGCTCTGGTGGTGACAACGGACGAACGGGCCGATAATCTTTTTTTTTTTCTGGCACGCATTCCGCACGGCGTTAGTGACACATCACACGCACATAACTCGTGGCCAATTCGTGTGAATCACGTGGTGTATAGTCATCGTCGTCGTCGTAGCTCAAAGGATCCGACGTGTACTACACTACGCCGGGACGGATTTTCGTTGCTGGCACCCGACCCGGGTGAGTCGTCGATGCCGCCGCCGGGGTCCTCGACCGAGTGCGAACGAGCAGTCTAGACTATAGTGTACTATAATACCTACATGGCTATACTATATTATTAAGTGTTTGAAATATTTGTTCTCTAAATTAAACTCACACACACACACACACACACACAAGTACATACACCAAATAGTATATTATGTAACACTATATAGCTGATCCTGTACCACGGCGTTGCTCGTGAAAAATTAAATAATTCCAATGGATTTATGAATTGTCCCGTCTTAAACTCCGTTAAATGCAAACTAGTTACTCATGTACGTTTTTAAGTTTCAAAATGGTCATTACAAAACGATACGTTTTCAGTGAGCTAACTGCGAATCCCTGTGTTTTAAAAATTTGTCTCGATAAAGTGCACAGTAGTAAGCTTTAAGAGGACGTTATTTCCGTGTGTAGTCTCCGTCTTACTAATGCACAAGATATCAAATTTTAATTTAAGGAAAATACATTTTAATATTACACTCGATTGACCTATTATAAATCAAGCTATGAGCATTTTAAAATAGAATATTTTTATAAATAAATATATAGACTGTTTGTCTTCACTCAAAATCATTAACCATTTGCTATGGTGTATGATTGAATTCAAATTTAACGCGTACATTAAAGTGACTTACTCCTCAATGGTGAGATACACTCGAAACCTACTGAACAGAATTGCGGTTACCTACTTTGTCCCCTTTTTGCTACAGTATTTACGATTTACTATTTACGTTTTTTTACCTGTTATACGTAATGTATACTTATTTATTAATTTATATAGACAAAAGTGAGAAATCTATCGAAATTAGTTTTAAAAAAGTTTTAAAGTTAGGTGTTAAGTTGTAAAATTTATTTTTAATATCATAACAATTAATAATTATCAAACGAATGATTTATTTGAGATAATATTCTTTTATCGTTACTTTTTTTATTTACTCAATTTTATTTAATACATATTTTCACGATTTTTACTGCATATTTTATTATATTATGGCATATGTGATACCTTTTAGTTTATAAAAATTTGTGCTTTAGTCATAACGTTGACAATACAAACATATTTCTAAAATAAAATTAAACCTTCTGTTTTTAATAGGTTGTTCATAAAATATTGTAATTATATAGTCTTCAACTTATTGCTTACCATGTCCTTTCATTGTTTTATTCAATATTGTTTTTGAATGTTTAACCTACTTTGAACAGCAAAATAAAAATCATATGTTGCATTATATTGTTTATATGTTCATATATCTTAAAAACATCATCTTTAACATCTTGACTTTTAAATGGGTAAACATTTATATTTTTATTTCACTGACATCTAATTAAATATCTATATCGTTGTACGATTGTACCTATGTGTGATTATTTTTTTAATTATTGAAATGTCATATTACACTTCCTAATAAATTCGCTTAAATAAATTTATGTTAAAATAATTAATTTATGTGTCATATTTTTCATTAGTATATAACATTTATTAGTCACGTATCTAATTTAATGTGTCATTTATACATAATTTGTTTTATAATAGATAATATTATGTTCGAGTTCAGTCAAATTAATCATATATCTTTAATTCACTTTAACGTCAAACTATTATTTTTATGATTAATATTCAATACCAATGTATATACAGATTAAACTACCATGTATTAGTGAGTTGTCGGTATAAATTACTTTATTTAATATTACACAATTGGAAATTAAATACTTTAAAGAAGTCGGGTTAAAATATTAAAATATGAACGATAAATTACATTTTTATGTAAGAATAAAAATTAATTAAAAAAATTATGTACCTACCACTTTGATATATATGAGACAGATGAGTAGGTACTCAAAATAAAAAATAACGGCTAAATTGATTTACATAATTTTACAAAACCCGATAAATGATTATAGTGTTTGAAATGATAAATGTATACATTATATATCTAAAACTAACACTCTTAAACAAACGTGCACGTACACAGTACACGGTACACGTGAATATTTAGATCATCAACTTCATTAATAGTTTACTGACTTTATTGAACTTGATCTCATTCATTCATATACAATTTATTGATAAAGCATGTACCACTACCTCGTATACTATGATGTGTATGTTAGACAAACACGAGTACAAGTGTTTATACTACACGGTGTACTTTCTGTACTCTGCAGTGTTTGATAATATGGTAACTATAATAGGTATATTACCTAAGTATTATGTCACACAGTGTTTAAATTAAATGATGTTAATTAATATTAATATATTTTTTTTTGCTAACTAGGATTTATAAAACGTAATCGGAAACACACATATCACGTACTAGGCGTCGATTTTTCAGTACTTTAGAACTTGGTTAATTATTATTAATAACCGTGTATCTTACCGCTGTGGTCAGTTGATTCCCAAAAATGATGTATAAATAAATTCTTAAGTAATTTGAGGGACGTATGAATTCATGTGTATCCAATACTTATAATTTCAGCCTATTAGCGTTATCCAGGAGACACCACGAGGAGGTTGGCTGACAAGTCTCCCAAGTTTGTGTTTCGGCATAAATGTTGTGCATAATAAATTCTTCTTTCTTATTTTATTTACTGATTTAACGTAAAAAGTGAATCTTAAACTTATAATAAGTACTTCTAAATTGTCCTGGTATCAAGTCATAAGTCTCGATTTAAGTAAATAGGTAACTGCATCAATTTGTATGCCTATCCATTAAAAGTGACAAATTAACAAAAGTGCAGACGATCTTTGTAAACTTGGCCCTCTCAAAAATTAAGACTACATAGCCCTAATTTGTTTAAATTTTAAGACGAGCGGAAATGTATAGATTTTACAATGATGTGTGTATGTGTGTATTTTTTTTGTGTGTTTATTTTTTACTTTTTTAGGGAAGTAAATATGTTTGGATTTTCAAAAATGAAGATAGTGTCTTTAAGAAAATTAGTTCTATAGTTAATAGTTTGAGGAGTTAAGAGTAAAAATTCCTAAAAAACAAATTTTATAATCGGTAAAAAACAAAAAAAAATCAAAGAAAAATTAAAATTTTTATGTAAACCCAACTTTTGACAATGATTTTTTTTGGTATAATTCAAAAATGAATAACCCTGAATACTTGAAATGCTTACCAAATGTTTATATTATCGATTTATATTTACGATATAATTTCATAACATATTGACTATTTTTTAAATTTTTTGTTTATTAAATATTGTTCACTGAGAAAAAAAGTGTGAAAATGTAATAGGTACCAAGTTCCTAATAACTAATAAGTTATTAATTTACTAATTAAAAAATGTTGAAAACCTATTGGTCACAACATTTAATTAACTTTATAAGCATTAAAATTAGAATTATGGTAAAATCACAAAAACTAAAAATCGCGAAAATTAGTACATTATTTTTTAGTTGAAAAAAAATGTATTTTTGTACTAGGAATATATTTTTATTGATTTACGGTACTTATAGAAATACATTACATATTCAATTTTGAGTGATATAATATAGTAAAAATATATATTACTATTATAATAATGAATAATATAATAAATGCAATATTTTTAGAAACAATTGTTATCAACCTACTGTAAATATTAAAAGTAAAATTAATGACTTTAACAGCTACTATTATATCACTTGGTGAAATAGGCTGATAGACCGTTTCCGCTCGGAATCGTTTTCGTATATATACAGTGATATTTATCATTGAATTCGAAATTAACACACCCATAATACTTTAATAGTAAACTACTCGACACCTAATGTATAGCTGAGCGATATTCTACTTGCCTATATCTTTTAGATTCTGAACAGAGTGATGAATGTGTTGATTTTACAATGATGAGTTTATTTTTATTTGTATCTATTTACACTGTTACTTGTGATAAAACAAATCACTGTAAATGCTTGGAATTTTCACAAAATGTTTATGTAAGCATTAGCTAGACAATAATATACAAAGTATATATTTTTAAAATAGTCTGGCTTTTTTTTTTTTAGCTATTTACACACAATTACAATTTTCAAGTTTTTCAACTATTTTTTTAAAAATGTCGATACAAAAATGTTGGATACTCAAAAAAAAAACTTGAAAATTTAATAAAAGATTTCTTATAAGTTGTTCTTATTACAGTTAAAAAAAATTAAAAATTGTTAGTCACAGTTTTTTTTATAAGCTTTTTAAGTTAAAACTTTTACGTAATATTATGTCAAAATCGCGAAAATTTGCAAGTAATTTTATAGTTGACAAATTATAAAAAATTTTAGTATTTATATCTAAGATAAAAAAATACATACATAATACATATGCATTATAGTGGCTTACTCTATGTCCGAGGTCCACTCGATACCTCATGTACTGCAGAACGTTATAGGTAGCTAAACTTTACCGCCTTTTTTTTAATTGAATATCTATATTTTCAAAAAGATATATTTTTTTATAGTTATAATAGTTATAGCCTATAGGTAAGCGATAAAAAATATTAATATTATCAGATTATAAATAAAATTATCCTATAGAAATATGTAAAAAATGATGAAAAGTTTTAAGGCCTTACGATTAATATTTTTATTTGTAAATTATAATTAATTAATTATTAATTATAATATATAATTAACTTAAATCTTTTGAAGAAAAATTATTATTAATATTTGTTTGAATACAACTCAGTTTGTTCAAATGTCTAAACAAGAAAATTGTGTCAAAGTATTTTCAATATTTTCAAATTACATTATAAACAACTTACAAGGATTTTTAAATTACAGTAATTAAAATTAACAATAACATTATCGAATAATTTTGTTGAATTTAATCAAAGTTTGAACTTTTAACGTTTATGAAAAAAAGTATAATCATGTTGTTTTACTGTATGAAAGACCTAATGATGAGCATTTTATAATATTTTTTTTTTTATGATTTTTAAACTAAAAAAAATGGATCATTATATTAATTGAAAAAAAACCTAAGAAAAAATAGAAAACTTTAAATGTTTGTAAATAGCTCAAAATTAGACATAAAGTTTAAAAACGATGTCAATATTAAATGCTAATAAAAATATTTAGTCAACATTTTAAATAGGTATACCTGAATTCATTTTTAAATAATAACTGAATAATAAAATGAAAACTGATATTAAGAATAGGCAAAAATATTTACGCTATTGAATATTTTTTTTTAGTTTTTCTCAATTTTTTTGAAAAGTATTTAGAATAATACTTTTTAATTTTCCTCCTCATTCTTCGACGGACTATCGAGATTAAATATACCTATGACCTGATATTATACCCTCAATTTTAAAATTGAATTTGATTCTCAATACTGAAAACAGAAAAGATTTTTTATTTCAAAAGGTGAAGATTGATGAAAAAAGTTAATATAAAACTATAATAACGCATTTATTATCATTATATAAGCTATATATACATTAATTCGAGATTTCTATCTAAAATTATGTTATACATAATATTATAGGCATTAAAGAGTAAAAACGTGTCTAAGTAATTTTCGTTTCTGTTAGGTTTCCACGAATTCATAGAGAGACGTGTATGAGTCACCAAAATATATTGAACGAGTATATTATATAGTAAACTGTCGTTTCGTTAATACCTTGACTATACCTACCAATTACGTAGAAAAAAACTAAACACCGATTTAACTATATTAAAGTCCAATTTTATATTAATGCCTTTCAAAAATGAACTGGTAATAAAAAATCACCAACTAAAATATATACAAATGTACTTATACTAATGAACACATCAATGGACATAATATGACATGATTAATCTCAATAAACATAGGTACATTGCGTGTGTGTGGTTCTTATAATAACTCGTATAATCTAACACGTTTTTACTCCATTGAATATTTGTTTTTATCTATCTTATATAGGCGAACGACAGTAAACCCAATTATAGTTTATGGCATTCCTATTTACTAATTAGACTCAATACGGTCTACTTTCGATAACTATAAAGTTCTATAGGAATGTTAGAAATTCAAATAATCTAGAAATTTGAGTGAAGTAACGAAAAACATGATTTTGTACATATATTATGTGTACAGCTTTAAGGAGATTATTTATTTATTTTCATTGTGAT